>JAJMCF010001029.1:0-18062 GCA_030585045.1 Zhuliangozyma parablackwelliae | reverse complement strand
CGTATTCAACCTCATCACAGCCCTCTTTTATTCAAGTCACACAACAGCAATGGCGCCTCCACCACAGCAGAGAAAGAAATATGTCGATAGAAGGGAGGTCAAGTCGCAAGATATTAGGCGAGCACTTACGCATCGGTCGAATTTGCGCAAAAACTATTTCAAGCTTTTGAAACAAGAAGGATTGGAACAGCACCGGAAACCAGAACAACGGGATGGGCAAGAGGGTGAGGATGAGGGTGAAGATGAGGAGGAGGAAGAGACACGGTGTGATGCTGGGGAGTACGAGGAAAGAAGGAGAGAGTCCAAGAGAGACCCCAGGAGAGACCCCAGGAGAGAGCCCAAGCCTTTGAACTACGCAGAAAGGGCCAAAATTGCCAAGCAGAGAAAGGAAGAAACGAGGCGACAGCGGTTGGCTGACGTTCGAAGCAAGATTGAAAACTTGGAATTGCGAAAGAAGGAACGGGAGAGAAAGAAGGAGCTGTTGAAACAAAAAACAAAGACGGGACAGCCACTAATGGGACCTAGGATAAACAACCTTTTGGATAAGATTAGACACGATATGAAGTAGGTAATCCAGCTAAAGAAACAACTTTGCTCTGGCGTTTCTAAACATCAAGGCGAAATCGTAAAAGTACAACATGCTCACTCTCCTCTGAAACTGCCACCACGAGTTGGCTCGAGCCACGAGCCACGCGAGCCCGCGCAAGTGCTCGTCAATCGCCTCGGTCTGCTCGTCATACACGGACTTGGCGCAGTAGTTGGCCATAATCAAAAACGTCCGCTCGGGCCCTAGAGACGACTGCAAGTTCTCGTCGAGGTTCCGGGTAAGGTCGTTTGTCTTGAGGATCAACAACACAATCCGGGGCATGGAGCTCAAAATCTCCATCAAGTCCTCCAACACGCCGTTGTTGGCATTCAACTGCCTCTGCATGGCGCCCAACTCCGACTCGGTTCTTTTGGACGAGATGTCGTAGTTCAACGCTTGTTCTGACGCCCGGCCCGTGATGGCGCTGATAAAGATTTTGAATTTCTGGTCGCCCTCGACCCCAGCAAACTTTTCCACATAGTGCTTCATCTGGGGCACGTCATTGTCCAACACCGCGAGCCAGAAATGGGAGTAGTCGCGTTTCATCTGGAGAGGGATGTCGCGGTAGAGGCCGTGGTCGTACAAGACAATCTCAAAGCTGTGACCGTTTTTGTGGTGCTTCTGGCTCTTGTCAATACTGCGGATGGCCAAGTTGCCGCCATGCGGGTCGCAGTGCAACCCCACCCCGGGGGTAAAGATCATATTGTTGAAAATGTGCGACAAGCACGACGACACCTCGCTGGTGTCAATGTTGTGCAGCTGCATGTACCCCAAGTTGTCCAACCGGGCGCCACTGACATACTCCATAATCAAAATCCGCGGCTGGGCCTGCACAATCTGGGGTATTCTCAACGCCGTCAAATTCTGGTACTGCTTAAAATACTGGGCCGTTTTCCGGCTATTCTCGGCCTCCTTGGTGAAGTCCAACTCGACAAAGATCGAGCTTTGCATCTCGTCGCCGAGCCACGTCAAGGGGTACTCGGGAAACACCTTGTACATCAAGCTAAACACCATCTTGGTGAGGGCAACGTCGATGGGCACAAACTCCTTCAAGCTCGGGTGCTGCACCTTGACCGCCACCCGGTCGCCGTTTTTCAACGTGGCGGTGTGCACCTGGGCAAGACTGGCTACACCCACGGGCTCGGGGTCAAACTCGATGAAAATGTCATTGAATTTAACTCCCATGTCGGTTTCAAACATGCGCTCAATGTCGGCGAGCGACGACCTCGGACACCTATCCTGGAGCGGCACCATCGTGTCGGTCCATTCGGGCGGGAGCAAGTACGTCAATGCCGAGATGTGCTGGCCGAGTTTGATATAGATGCCGCCATTCTTTTCCAACGCTTTCAAGGTGATTTCGGCCGCACGCTTGTGTGTCTTGCCGAGGGCGTCGTGACGGGCCTCGGGGGAGGCGTACTCACCGCCGAGCATCTCTTTATACAAGGCAAAGCAACGGACCATGGCAACGGTGACGATGCGCACCCTGTCCACGGTTAGGACCAGGTGTTTGAACTTGTCGTTGGTGTAGTAGAGGACAGTGGAGCCTAGACCAATGGCTATGCCGAGCTTGAACAAGGTGTAGTTGGATCTTTTCTTGGGTTGGCTTTTGTTGGTGGTGATGGTACTTGGTGGTGGTGGTGTTGTTGGTGGTGGTGGTGGTGGTGGTGTGGTTTTTGTTTGTGGTTGCGGTGATGATGCTGCTGCTGCTGCTGTCGAGTACGCATGGTAGACTGGCCTATATCGCAAGAAGCCCTGGCCAGCTAGTGTGCCTCTAGGAAAGCGACTCACAGGCGATTTTAGAAGTCTAATCATTCAGATGGGGTACGTTTCTGCTTTGGTCTGCTGGTTTATTGCCTGACTTGATTTTGGCTGAAAAGTTTTTGATGGTTCTATTTTTTTTTCGTTCTCTTTCTCTTTTTCTTCTCCACGATTGCTTGGGCCATTGCAAGCGCAACCATGTGAAAGTTGCAATGAACCATTGGCACTTGTGACATCTATTCACCCTCTCCTGCTGCTCTTAATAAAACTTATAATTCATTTTTATGTAGTCTATCAATATTGTGTATACACGGTGTCATAATCATCTTCTTCTTCATATTATTATTATTATCATCTCCTCACCACCCTTGCCATAATGTCGCTCCACGCCTTCAGCATCTTGCCACTCTTTTTGGCATTGCCCATTTCGTCAACCTCGCTATCGTCCGACAGGTAGTGGGATGTGTATTTTTCGAGCAACATTTCCGACGAGTATGGAAGCTCACCAGGGGTGGACTTTCTAGACACCGCGAGGAGAGACATGCTGCTTGGAGTGGTGGACTTGGAAGTGCAGTCGCTTTCGCCGTGAGGCAGGCACAACCGACACTCGGCATCGTGGCATTTGACACTTAGGGCGCGTTCCCAGTCGAGCACCGATGGTGGGGCGCTTCTCACGCGGGGTGGCGCGGTGGTTTCTGGCGACGACACCGAAGCGGCAAGCTCCAAGCCGCCGTATTCGTTGATGGCCTGCAAGTTTTCAAACGACCGGGGTCTTTTCTGGGGGAGGCGATGCGGCGGGTTATGAGAATGCAAGTTTCGCTTGTGAGCCCTTATCTGGGCTTGTTCCAAGGAGTAGTTGAAGTTGAGCATTGTTGAATAAAGGAAAGTGGTGTTGGGGGAAAGCAAAGTTTATGGAATAGAGAGAGTATAGGGGCCCCAGGGTGGGAAGCCATAGGTGTTATATATATACCTCTTGGTTTGGATGCAAATGAAACATCGTTTTACATAGTAGTACGGTGTTTGAAACCTGTATATGATATGGTCCCCGGCACTGTCATGCATGATAGGGAACAATATAGATACCGTAGGCTGCAGGTTGCACATTCTTTGTATGCAAAAAGTAGGAAAGAGATATGTTGTTGTGGTTGTGGATGTTGTTGTCTGGGCGAGGCTTCAGGCTTCCACGGATATGCAGTAGTGTGACACAATGCAGTGAGGAAGCTGCAAGTATAGGAGACCTCCAACGGGGGGGCTATGCACGGCGAGGACCACCCCGTGTCCCGCCAAGGTGGTGCCAGGTACAATGCCAAAAGATATCAGGCGACTTTTATTTCGTCTACATCGGCATTGGAAACGGCATCATCCGATTATTATTCTTTTTTTTTCTTTTTTTTCTTATTGTTGTTGCACTCGAGAACATGCAGAACACGGGAAGCCCTCCATCTTCCCCGGTCCTGTCCTTTGGCCCTTCTTCCCTCCTACTCTTCTGCTCCCTTTCCTGTCCTGTCATGTAGCTTCCATTGGTAAAGTCTTTTCGCTGGAAAAGGGAGCAAGAAGGGGGACAGGGGAACGGCGGGGGTAAAGTACCACAAACCAACATGACTCTCTGGGGGAGGTTGCGGTTTGCGGGAGTAGCGAGAAAAGTTTAAAGGATGCACAAAAGGTATAAGAGTCCTCCACCGACTTTTACAATTCTAATTGCCTTGGCAAGTTTTAGTCTGTCTATTGTGCATAACTCTAGACAACGGTTTGACAAAAGAAGGTCCAACAGGGTGTCCCTCTAACTTTCCCGGCGTCTCCCCGTGCATATTCTTATTCTTCCAGTCGTCTGTTTTCCCATCGGAGAATACAAACTGGTCTGGATCTTTTTCTTTTCTTTCCTTTCTTTCTTTCATTGTTTCTTTCGTTCTTTCGTTCTTTCGTTCTTTCATTGTTTCTTTCGTTCTTTTGTTCTTTCTTTTCTTCTTCTTCTCCATAATACATCGGCTAAAAATGTAACCATCTCCTATTCTTTAGATCCACTTTAGGCATGCCAAGACAAGTGAGGGATTTTTCATTTGCATGACAATGATACCCAACTACCTTTTACCCCTATTGAAAGTACCCTTCCAACCCCGGTGTCAAATTGTCAAGCACTTCGGTGTTGAAAAAGTCAAAGTCGAAATCATTGGCAAAGCCTAGATCAATGTCCTGAAACGACGCCGTGGGTGCCAGGGACCGCATAGCCTGCATCTGCACTGAAATCGATGATGTCATGGGCACGCTCTCCGCCGTCTTTGGGGTGGCGGTCCGGGTAATCGTTGCTTCTGTAGCTACAGGGCTGGCGTGGTCCACAGGACATTTGCCTCGAACGTTGCTCTCCATCGCCATGTATGCACGGTGGTCGATGGGACATTTCTTTTTGCGCGCCGGTTGCTGCTGCTGTGGTTGAAGCAGTGGTTGGTGGTGGTGTTGGTGTTGAAGCTGATGATGTTGGCTCTGCTGCTGCTGCTGCTGCTGCTGCTGCTGCTGCTGCTGCAACTCATCATCATCCACCGGGGTGGTGATTTGTGAGATTGGACACCGGGTAAACTCAATCAGCGGCGAGGTGGCAGCTGTGCCGGCAGTTCCAACACTGCCGACGCTTGCACCTGCCGAGTCAGACAAAACCGGGCACGCGGCGTTTTTAAACTCAGGCAACCCAGCATGTATCTTGGCGTAGTTTGTTGTTTTGGCATTGCTGACAAAGGTGAGGTAAAACTTCCACAACTTGGAAAGCTTAACCACCCGCTCCTTGCATGCCCCGGCAGTAGCAGCCGTTTCAAGACCGTCAATGCCAAGAGTCACATCCGAAATCAACTTTTCGATAAACTCCTGCGCCGAAGCCAAATCAAACCCGGGCGCCGAAACGTCCCGTGCCAAGTGCTGCCGAAACACCGTCAGCGAGTCCTCGTCGTGGATCCTCATCAATAACCCAATCATAAACTGGATTGCCCTCGTCATCATCTCTACAACCGCCTGGTAGATGTACTGCGACCGGCGCGGCAGCACCGGAGCCGCCACCAACAGCTTGTTCAACATGAGCAAACGTGTGAGTATCTCGGGCACAACCATCCCCATAATCTCGCCGTCCTGCAGCTCTTCCCCCTGCAACATTAGAATGTATGTCATGAAATAGCGCAAGTACCCCACCATAAGCGTCGCCTCGAGTCTCCGCACCTCGCTCAAGTGCGGGAGCCCCGAGTCGGTCAACCACACGTTGCACTGCTTGATCAAATGCTCCACATTGTCCACCGTGAGTTTCGGTATGCTGACACCGGCATTGGTCATGCCATAGTTTAGCGCGCACGATATCGACGCAATAAGGTAGTGGATGTGCAACGACACCGTCAATTTGGGCTCCTGGTAGTTGCTCAAGTACTTCAAGTGGTCCAGCGTCGCTTGGGCTTGGCGGATCCCGTCGTAAAGCTTGCCAAGTAACGTGTCCATTTCTTCCGAGTGCTTGACAAGCGACGTGAAATTAAATGTCACCAAGTTTGCTAGCCGCATAGTGTCGCCCCACAAGTGGCACAAGTGCACCTTCAAGTCCTTGCGGCGCCGTTTCGACTCGGTCTTGTACTCGGCTAGTTCAGGGTCCTTCCATATCTCCAACCGGCCGTCAAGAACAATCTTGAGGTATGCGGCGTATACCTCGGTGAAGGACTTGGCGTCTGGCTGGGTGAGCTCACGGTTGAGAAACGCGAGCGTGACTGCCATTGTGGGCAACTGCGGTGCCGCCGATTCGGGTGGTTGTTGTTGTTGTTGTTGCTTGGCAATCAGAACAAGCATATCCCTCACCAACAACAGCACATTGTTCTGCTTGGGCGGTAGACCCAAACACAACACCTCATTGGGAAACAACAAATTAAACTTTTCACAAGTCGACATATCGGTGCCCAACTTCATCACCTCGCGCAAACTCTCCAACGCCCCCTCCACCACAAGGGCAAACATGCACAAGTATACCTGGGGCAGCTTGTCCGTGGCCGGGGCTTCATTCAATGCCACGCCCGAGTTGTCGCGCATCACCACATTCTGGATCTCTGCTTTGTAAAGCAGGAGCAAGCCCAACGACTCAATCGTGCTATGGAAATAGTAGTCAAGCAAGAACGAAACCTGTTTGTAATCCATCCTTTCGCCGCGCGACATGTTGAGCGTGGCATCAAGCAAACTCAGCTGGGGACATCTTCCCCATGCGCCCTTTTCCTCTTTGATTTTGGGCGTGGGCGCTACAATGAATGGAGACTTGCGGGGGCTGGGGGTTTCCTCCATAAAGTTGAAATCACATTCTATCACGGGACACTTGTGTGGGTGTGGGTGTGATTGCTGTTGTTGTGGTGGTTGTTCTTTCTGCTCCTGAAACTGCGGCGACATGGAGTAGGTAAAGTCAATCTCGTTAATCCTATGCTTTTTCTTTGTTTGCCCCGACGTTTGTTTCAACTGGTTCATCTTGTACGTATGGTAGATCTTTTGCAAGTTGGTGATGTTGAACCAGAGGGTGGTCAATTGCGGGTCTAGCTTGATGAGGTTGATCCAGGAGTATGTATCAACGTGGGTTTTGGTGCTGCTTGCTTGGCCGCTGACCGTGTAGTCCGATAACACCTCCACGCTCTCTCGATTGTTCAAGGACAACTTGGCCAATACCAGCACGTCCTTCCCCAGTGTGTATGCTGCTTTCTTTGGCGCCAACTGCTGCAACACCGCCAACTCGCGGCGCAAATCGTCAATCTCCCTCCGCTGAGAGTTGATCACCCGGTCGCTATTGGTCTTTAGCACCTTGTACTCGTCGCTCTGCTCCACCTTGACTGTCACTCCCTGGCCGGGCCGTCTTGCTCCTCCTACACCTACACCTACTCCTCCGGCTCCGGCACAAGCTCCAGCTTCGTCCAACCACGGCGGGTCGATGTACTCGCACAAGTGGCCAACCCCATTGCGTTTGCACCCGCTACACGCGGGTTTGGCCTTGTCGCACTTTACTTTCCGCTTCTTGCACGTAAGGCACGATACAGGAACTCTATTTCTCGTTCGTTTGGCTTTTGCCTGGGGCCGCTGTTTACAGTCTGACTGTACAGTATCGGCGCTGACAGGCGGTGATTGTTGCGTGTTGTCCATATTGAAGGGGCACTTTGGCCGTAGTGGTGTAGCCATTTGGTTGTGAGCCGTGTAAATTCTGCGTGCTTTGGTTCCTGTTGTACTGCTCTCTGTGGTGGTGCTGCTCTGGCGCTGCTCTGGCGCTGCTCTGCTGTAGCTGGGTATATTATATTGTCGGTGCGTGGTGTGTATATATTTATCCTTGCCTGTACATATATATATATATATCCACCCCGAGATGACAAATTGTATTTCGGGTTATGGTCCCATTACCCTTAAACGCTTTGCTTTGTGTCGTTTCCCATTTGGCTGTCGCATTTTTTTTTCCTTTGCCACGACATTACAATAGACACACACAACTGCCATACGAGGCCCAACCTTTTAGCAGTCAACTAGACCACACTGCTCCTAATGTGTCTTTACTGTACGTGCTTCCTAGATCTCTGGGAAGTCGATTGGAGTGGCCCAGTTGCTTGTGGGCTTGGTGGGGTACTGCATTCTTATTGGTGGAAACCATTGCCAAGGTTTTCCTAGCTCGGCATTACTCGTTTCAAGCTCTGAGAAACGCTGCATGCACTGAGCCTCCTCCTTCCCTGCTAGGCAATAGGCAGCGCACACGGTCCGTGACGGAATCGTGTACAATAAGATTCCGCTCCCGCTGTAGAAGCTCTTTGCCACAAAAGTGGGTTACATTTCTTTGCCGATAATTCCATCCAATGAGACGCTGCGGACAGAAGAGGAGGTAAAGAGTGTAAATGACAAGATACACTAAACCCAAATAGTCTTTCCTCCCTTACTTCCTCACTGCTCCATGTACAAAGATGGCTGGAAGCGTCATCAACTACAAAAGCACCAAGTGCTATAGTCTGGACCCAGAGCACATTTGCGCTCCTGTGTAGTTCTACCGGATATTCGAACAAGCCATCTTCGAAACCTCTCTTTCCGCTGCCGCTGCGGGTCTTCCTTTTTCAGCCTGCCTCACTGCTAAACAGCTGACAGATGATGTGACTTTTATCTTGCTCATCTCTGCCATCGTGCTGTTGCCAATTCCGTTTAGTGTCGTAACAACTTTTCTAGACACTTGATCTTTTGACACTTGCACACACACACAGACACACATTAAGCAAACAAACAAGAAGAAAGAAAAAAAAAATCCAGAACCACAAACCATACAAATACCTTCAGCACCACCATCACAATCAATCCATGTCCGCAGGCATACCCGTTCGTCTACTAAACGAAGCCCAGGGGCATATTATCTCCATAGAACTAACCACGGGAGACACGTACCGTGGCAAACTCCTCGAAAATGAGGACAATATGAATCTATCGCTCTACGATGTCACCATCACCAAAAGCAGGTCCGGGAAAACAGAGCATATGGACCAGGTGTTTGTCCGGGGGTCAATGATTAGGTTTGTTAGCGTGCCCGACATTTTAAAGAATGCTCCCATGTTTTTTATGAAGCCGGGCGACAAGCCCAAGCCCCCCGTGAGAGGCCCACCACCAAAGCGGGTCAAAAGGTGAGGGGGTGAGCAGACAAGATGGATAGAGAAGAGCATGTTACAGTCTACGGCTCTGTATTCATGATTGACGACATATTGGTGTTGACATATTGGGGCTAATTGGAGACGTGTTGACTAAAAGCAGACTACAAACGTGTATAATAGTATAGAAGAGCAGCCAATCATCATGTCATGGTAACCAACTCTTCGGCAGACGTAGGATGTATGGCCACACAGTTGTCAAAGTCCTTCTTGGTGGCGCCCATCTTGATGGCCACGCCAAACCCCTGCAACACCTCGGACGAGTAGTCGCCCACCATGTGCAACCCAACAACTTTTTCTTCGGGACCGGTGCAAATAATTCTGTATACGGTTGGAGCCTTGTCGTGGTCGGTGTCCATCATGGCGTAGTACATGGGTGTGAACTTGGAGTTGTAAATCTTGAGATTGTCCTTGCCATACTTTTCAACTGCCTGTTTGGTCGACAAGCCAATGGAGCCGGCCTCGGGGTGCGAAAAGACCGCCGATGGGATGTTGTTATAATCGAGCTTGTCGTCCTTGAACTGCGGGCCGCCAAACAACCGGTTGGATAACTTGCGCCCCGCGGCAATAGCAACGGGCGTCAACTCAACCTTGCCAACCACATCGCCAAGGGAAAAGATCTTGGGGTTCGACGTGACTTGGTACGAGTCTGTCTCAATTTGGAGCTTGTCGTTGTGCTTGACGCCCACCTTCTCCAACCCAAGATCAATCAACGACTTTCTGCCAACGGTCCAGATCACCTCGTCGGCAACAATGGTTTCACCATTGCCGAGATAAACCTTTTTCTTGTCGCCCTCTTCTTGCTCCACCTTAACAACACCACCCGATTGCTTGTAGATTTTGATGCCCAACTTGTCAGTATAGTAGTCGGTGATGGTGTTTTGAATGACGTCGTCAAACGACCGCAAAACAGTGTCGCCGCGAATGATAAAATGGGTGTCGGAGCCAAGGGCGTTGAACACGCCGGAAAGCTCAACCCCAATGTACCCAGCACCAACAACGGCAACGGTTTGGGGTTGTTTCTTCAACGCAAAGAACCCATCAGACGTGATACCCAATTCGGAGCCTGGCACCTTGGGTGGAATGATGGCGTACCCACCAGTGGCAATCAACACCTTGTCGGCAGAGAACACCAACTTTTCGTTCTCCTTCAAACCTTGTTGGCCAATAAAGGCCAAGTCCTGGTCACCGGTAAGGGTGACCTCAACGTCGCCGTCAGAGTTGGTAAACTTGGCCGACCCATAGACCCAGTGGACGCCTTCCTTCTTCAAGTTGTTTTCGTAGATCCCATTCAATCTCTTGACATATGCGTCTCTCTTTCCCTTGAACGTGGACCAGTCAAAGTCGCCATACTTGACCTCCTCGGTCTCCTTAGACAAGCCGTACGCATGCAACTGGTGCTTCTTGTGGGCATTGTCGGCGGCGTACCACATAATCTTTTTGGGAACACACCCAACATTGACACAGGTGCCTCCCAATTTCTTAAACTGTCTTTCAATCAACAACACCTTGGCCCCGTGCTTGGCGGCTCTCCTGGCGCTAGCAACACCGCCTGAACCGCCGCCGATGACCAAGTAGTCGAAATGCTTTGCTGCTTGTGTAGTTGATGGTGCCATTGTGCTCAATTGCTGGGATAAGTGTAGTAATCGGGTAGTAGACGGCGATAACAATTGTCTGCTGAACATCAATAATCAAGGACCTGAGAAAGGGGGGGGGGGGGGCGGTGAAACTTTTATATACGATTCGATAGAGGCGACGGGGAAGGAGAGAAGCGTTTTTTTTCTTTCCTTCGTGTTTCCGCCCGGAACGAGAGGGAACTTTTTTATGATTACGTGAGAGAGGCGAGGCTGGATTCGTAAGCATGGCACTGAAGATAACGATACAGGAATGGTATAGATGACGTGCTGGAGAGTCCACACACACGCACAACAAGGTCATTACTTTTTTGGGAGGCTCTTTAGTTTGGTCATTCCCGAGCGCATCTTCTCAAATATCCCATAGTAAATTGTAACAACTCCTTGTCCGACTCGTCGTCACCACTGTCGCCACCACCACCACCACCACCACCACCACTCCCAGAGCTCGAGTCAGAGTCGTACTGCCGGTCCAACTTCTCCTTCGTCAACTCTTGAAAGTTTTGCAAGTCCATTTCGTCGCTTATAGGCTGTCGCAGCATCGCCCTTTTGGTCTCCTCTAAAGCCGCCTTGAACGCCCCATCCTCGTCCACCATCCCGCTCATCTCGTCCCTGTCCTCATTTATTGTCCTTGAAACGTTGGACGACAAGTCTATGGCGGAGTATGTGGAGTTGTTGGTGATGTACTCGAAATTGAGACTGTTATTGTACCCGAATATGCGGGGAAACACCTCCTTCTTTTGCGACACCTGCAATTGTCGTTTGTTGCTCATCGAGTTGGTGGCCATGTACATTCGTTCTTGGTTGGCCATGTGGCGCCGCTTGTGCTCTAGTAAAAGCCGCCGTTCTTCGTCCTCGTCCCGCGCCCTCAAAACAGCTCGTAGCTCCGCCTTGGTGTATCCGGGAATGGAAGTAATTGACTCGTGGGTGTCCTGCAACTGGTCACTGTTTCCATTTCCCTCTTTGTCTCCTGACTCCACATCCACTTCCCCCACCTCATCTTCATCTTCATCCTCAGAGTCGTTGCCAAATACAATATCCTGCGCTATACGCTCGGCTGACTCCCACGCTCGGACTTGTGACTCCTTGACGCTCGGCTGGTGGTTGTGGTGGTGGTGGTGGTCGTGGGCGTGGTGGTGGTGGTGGTGGTGGTGACTGCTCCGGCTGGCGTATACCGAGTAATCGAACGAGTGCAATGGTTTGATGCTAAACACCGGCTTGCTGCTGGGGTCGTCCTTGACATCGACCTTTGACGACTGCTGGAGGTTTAGTAGCTTGCTCTTGATGAGCTTGGTGTTGTTTGATGTAGTGGACTTTTCCTTCTTGGTCTGTGGTTGGTGTTGCTTCTGCTGTCGCTGGTGCCTGAACCGCCTCGTATTGTTGGATGGCGTCGAGATGGTTGACGACGCCGAGATTGTGCGCTGGGTGGTGTCGAGGTCTGACGACACTATTCGACTGTGCGAGGTGTCATGGCGCGATATGTTGAACTTGGGGAGGTTGTTGTACTTGTTTGTGTTGTGCGACGTGTTCATGTTGTGCTCCATCTGGGGTGTTGGGGTGTTGGGGTGTTGTGTTCTATCTGGGGTGTTCTATCTGGGGAGTATTGTGTTTTACCTGTCTTATTGTGTCAACTATCGCTTTGTTTGGACCGTATCTCCCAAATTGTTAATATCTCTGCCCAATGCGTAACACACAACAAGCAACACAAACAACGACAATCACAACCACAACCACAACAGCCACAAAGAAACAGCGACCAGAAAAGATAGTCACGTGGTGTAGGGCTTTGTATGCTCACGTGCACGCCTTTTTCCAGGGCTTCACCATACACTACCCGCGCACTACTAAACTCTGCGCACACACCAACTACCAACTGTTGTTATACACAGCGAAAAAATTTCAGGTTATAGATTTCCAAGGTAGACCCCGATATCGAACAACCACCATGGCAACTGAGTTAACCGTTCAATCTGAAAGAGCTTTCCAAAAGGTTCGTGTCTACTATAATGCGCAATAGCGAAAAGATAGAGAGAGAGAGAGAGATTGGGATTAGGGAGTGGGAATGACTGCTCGCAATGATTCAACAAACACCGTCAAATTTAAGTCTAGGATCACCTGTATGCACTTGCATCGCACGAGGATTGACCAAGGTGTTAGTGCAGTACGTCAACCTCAACAGCAGCAGGCCACATCACCTCCCCTTGCCCAACCCTCGAAACTTGTTCCCAAAAAAAACAATGTACTAACTTTTTCCATTAGCAACCTCACATCTTCACCAACCCAAAGGCCAAGGCTGTCAGAAAGACCAAGAGATGGTACAAGGACGTTGGTTTGGGCTTCAAGACCCCAAAGGCCGCCATTGAAGGTTCATACGTTGACAAGAAGTGCCCATTTGCCGGTACCGTGTCCATCAGAGGTAAGATCTTGTCTGGTACTGTTGTCTCCACCAAGATGCACAGAACCATCATTATCAGAAGAGACTACTTGCACTACATTCCAAAATACAACAGATACGAAAAGAGACACAAGAACGTTGCCGCCCACGTTTCCCCAGCTTTCCGTGTTGAAGAAGGCGATGTTGTTGTTGTTGGTCAATGCAGACCAATCTCCAAGACTGTTAGATTCAACGTCTTGAAGGTTGCTGCTTCCATCTCCAAGTCCAAGAAGTTCTCCAAGTTCTAAGTTTCCCTTCTGCCAAGAATGGAAACCAAAGATTCAAAAAAAAGAGAGCATATAGTTTTGTATCTATAGGGTTTTTAATGTTACATTAGTATTTGAGGTGTGGTCTCTTGTTCTGGGTGCAACTTTATGTTTCTGTTGAGCTATTTGTTCTATACATCCACATACCAGGCAAAAAGAAAAAGACGCACCCGGGGGCCTATGCATTCGATGGAGTGTCATTCTTCACCACCTGCAATCTCCCGGCGCCCCATTCAACTAGCAACTTGATAACTTCACCCTTCTTGTGGAACGCGGCAAAGTCGTCGTTGCCTCCCCGGCTCTCAAACGAGTTGCCCACAAGCACATTGGGCACCGTTCTCCTCCCGCTCTTTTCCGCCAAGTAGTTCTGCAACTCGGTGCCGTGTTCGTGCAAGTCCAACTCCACCACATTTGGCGCGGGCGTGATTTGGTATGTTTGCGTCAACAACTGCTTGAGACTCTTGGAAAAGGGGCAGTAGCTCTTTGAAAATATCGTCATGGGGGTTAGCGATCTGATCTTGATCAAGTCGGCAGCAGGGTCGTACAGGCCGTCGTCGCTGGCGGGTTTCTTTTGCACCGGTTGCTGTTCCTGTTCCTTGCCGATCTCTTTGTTTATGGCGGCGTCGGTTTTGTCGTCGTTCTTGGAGTCCACAAGATTGTTTGAAACAACAACGTTCTTGGGGTTCTTGGCCAGCTGGCCGTAAACTGGCTCTATCTTGGTGGCCAAGTGCTTGTTGCCGATTTGGTCGGACGCTTGCGCGTGTACCAAAGATGCCACGCTGCTGCCGGCGCGGTGTAAAATGAAAACCAACGCAACAACGGCGGCTGTTAATCCTATAATCCTCAAGTGTCTAAGTCCTGCCATCTCTCTTTTGTTATTGTTGTTATTGTTGTTGTTGTTGTTGTGGCTACGGGAGAAAGAAAGGAAAGGAAAGGAGAAAAAGTAATGTGTTGTTTTTTCTTTCTCTTTGTTCTATATTCAAGGATCTTGCATGTGGGTACAGCTACCAGTTGCCTACTCACTCCCTCCAGCAAAACAGCTTATAACACTGCTTGCACACCCTGGGGGTGAGAGTGCTGGGCCCATGGCGGGCGACGGTGTTGATGCCGTACGCAATCTTGTCAAACTCTCTTTTTAAGACGATGCAGTTGACGCAGACGCTAAACAAGGACGAGTTCATAAATGTGGCCATGTTGTACCCATTGTTCATCATGCCGTGCACCTCCTCCGGCGTGTAGCTGAGCTGGAACGTCGACCGGTTGGCCTCAAAGCCATAGTGGCTGTTTGCATGGTACACAATCACCGGTGGGAGGTGGTCCCGATGCATGCGCGGGCCCGCGTGTGCACCCTTGGCGAAACAAAGGGTCTCGTAATCCTCCACAATGTCACACCCAAGAAACACCGGCCGTTTGTTCAACCCGCCATCAATAACCTGCTGCGGCGTCGGCACCTTGGGGAAAACAGACTTGATCACCTCCGGCCCTTCAGTAGCCTCCTGGGGCACGACAAAATAGGGAATGTCCATCTTGGTGCTGTTTGTTTGGGCATACCGCTGGGCAGTCTTGGTTAGCACCGTGCCATTGGGGTAGTTTTCCCGCTCGCAGCTCATGTCGTACGCAAACACCACATCCACCCGGCGCGCGGGGCCCAAAAAGGGCTGGAACGGCACGTTTTGCCCATCATCCCCGCCGTCGACAAGGTACAAGTCCCGCGACTCGCTGATGGTGGTGTTGCCGCCGCCATACAAGTAGAACGGGTTGGGCGAGTACAAGGCATAGTCCGGGTGGAGCTGTGGGGATTTGAGGTACCTCCACTCCGAGCTGAGGCCCAAAGATTTGAGAATCAGCTCGATGGCCAGCGTGGCGTCCGAGTGGAACAGGTTGAGGAGTTTGTAGACATAGACAAAGACGTGGTTAAAGAGCGAAGACGACGTGCCGGTGATGAACCCAATATTGTCGAACCCCGACACGCAGTACGAATAGTTGCAGTCCCCCGTCTTGTGGATCGACTCGCCATCCTCGAGCCGGCTTCCAAGGTACCGGAGCGGCACAAAGGCATCCAAGTACGAATCCCACGACCCAAACTCAAACGGGGTAAACTCAAACGAGTGCGAGTCAAGGCTGCATGTCTCCTCTCGGCTTGGGTCCTTCTCCACAGTCCCGATTATGGGGAACGGCTGGTCGTGCTCCTTAAAAGAAGGCAACGTTTCTGTCGCCGCCGTGATGGTGGTGCCGGGTGTTCTTGCCGTTGACACAAAGATTCTTCGAGCAAGCGCTCGCCCCCAATAGTCGGTCAAGCTGGTGTGAAACCCCGCCTTTTTCTTGTCCTTGACTTCGATGAGCAACTCCTGGTAGAACCTCAAGTACGTGCGTATGTTTGCCTGCTTTCCAGCGGGACCTGGTTTGGCAAACAAGCTATTGTACCACGTACGCATGGGTGAGTCTTCTCTCTCAGTTATGGGGAAGCTCAGGTTACCCTTTTCGAAACTGAAAAACTTTAAAATGTTGCCAAAGAACTTGGGGCCTGTGGCGGGGGTTGTTGATATTGCTGCTGCTGCTGCTGCTGCTGTTGTTGTTGTCGTTGTTGTCGTTGTTTCTGCTGCTGCTGCCGTTGTTGCTGTTGTTGTTGTTGCTACCTTTTCTCCCCCGTCCATGTCCCTTCGAATGTCGCCTGGGTCGAAATTGGGTACGCCCTGTAGTAGCGACTCCTGCAAGTTCCAACCACTATGCACCAACTTGCCCACCGGCTCAAAGTCATTGACGAAATTGGACATGACGAGCCACGATCCCCCCAGGATCCCAGCCACGTAGCTCGTGCTCTGGAGGAGCCCCGAGAGAAACGACGCGTCCGGGGTCCGGTTGTCGAGACCAGCAAGGGCACCGGCGCCCGCAAGCATGGCTCGATACCCGCCGCCCGAAAAGGCAAGGGCAATGATTATTGGTTTGGTCTTTTTCTGCCAAAATGCCTCAATGTCAAACAGGGGGATCCTGTTGCGGTGGAGAAGCGCTTTCAATGCGAGCTCGGTCTTGAGGGTCCGGTTATTGATGTAGTCGGCTTCGTCGCGGCACATTGTCTGGTAAGTGGGTTAGTAGTCAGATCGAGAGCGAGGATCCAGCCCCCAAACACATACGTTGTTGGCTTGTCTAATGAGCTTTCCCGACGGACACAAAACCGAGTATGGGGCATAAGAGGTGTTCCATTGCGGCTTGGCGGGATGGTTGAAATCCTTTCCCAATAGCTGCCTCGTGGTGCTCAAGTTGTAGCATGAAACTGCCGCCAATAAAAGAAGCACCATCAACATTTGGGGGAGAAAGACCTTTCGGCTAATTGTGCTGGGCTGCAAAGAAAAAGAGTTGACAGCAACAGAGTTTTTTTTGGCCTACATAAAGGGGGTATAGATATTTCTCTCTCTCTCTCTCTCTCTCTTCTGCTGATATACAATTCTATTAAAACAAGAATAAAAAGACTGGAAATATAACAATAATGATATTAATAAAAAAGAAAAGGGGGATGGGGGTGAGATACAAGAGATCAAAGTCCTTTTTGAACGTACTTAGAGGGGTACGCTTAAAAGTCTTCGTCCTCTTCAGACACATAAGCGTCACCCAATTCCTTCTTCTTCTTCATTCTTTCCTTCTTCTTCTTTCTCAACTCAGCAGACGACAACTTGGTCTTCTTCTTGGCCGAGGCGAGCTTGTTACCCATAGCGTCAAACTTGTCTTCTTCGTCGCCGTCCTTCTTTTCAATTCTTGGACCAGCACCTTGACCCTGGACCCAGTTGTGGCCCGATGGGGTCATTCTACCGTCCAAAACAGCCCACACTTCTTCAGTCAAGTCCTTGGTGAACTCGGCCGAGTGGGTAATGATGACAACACCACCGTCGAAAGCCTTCAAAGCCTTGGACAAAGCACCCAAAGAGTCTCTGTCCAAATAGTTGGTTGGCTCATCCAAGACAATCAAGTGGGGTCTTTGCCAGGTACAAGCAGCAAGGACCAACTTGACCTTTTGACCACCAGACAAACCTCTGATTCTCGAGTGCGACACCAACTCGGCTTCCAAACCCAACATGGCACAGTGCTCTTCAATCTCCTTTCTGGTCAAAGGTCTAAATTGACCGGAAGCCAAAGCCTCCTTCATGTCGACTTCGGCAACCATCTTGGAGTGGGTCTCCATCAATTCACCTCTTGGCAACCAGGTGTTGTCAACAGTCATCATTGGAACCCATCTCTCGTTCTTCATGCCAACATTGTCACCCAAGTTCCAGGAGATTTCGTACTCATAAGAGTTCTTAAACTTTCTTCTAGCATGAATACCAGCAATCTTTCTCAAGGAACCTTCAACCTTGAAAATCTTGTTCATGTTTTGTTCATCGGCTTCGTTAATCTGTCTGGAAGCTCTGTCCATGGTTTCTCTATCTTCACCAGTTTGGAATCTCCATTGAATGTATTCAGATGGGGTCTTGTCCAAGTGGTTATCAATGTGGGCAAAAGCGTGCTGCTTAATGTAGGCAATACGACAGTTTTCGTGCACGTAAACTTCACCAATGGTTGGCAACAACTCACCAGTCAAAACATTGATCAAAGTGGACTTACCAGCACCGTTTGGACCAATAACGGCAATTCTCGACGACAACGAACATTGAAAGTTAATCTCTTGAATTTGTGGCTTGCTGGTACCAGGGTATTGGAAAGTCATGTTGGACACCTTGACAATGGCCTTTTGCTTGG
>JAJMCF010001024.1:4082-19287 GCA_030585045.1 Zhuliangozyma parablackwelliae | reverse complement strand
ATGCTCCATGTTTCCAAGACTATGCATATTCCGCGGCCATGGACTTTCACCGTCTACTCCCAGACTCATTGTACTAACCCACCTTTAGAATGGCTCCAAAGGTTCAACAATCCAAGGCTGCTAAGGCCGCTGCCGCTTTAGCCGGTGGTAAGAAGGGTAAGAAGAAGTGGAACAAGGGTAAGGTTAAGGACAAGGCCCAACATCTTATCATTTTGGACCAAGAAAAGTACGACAGAATCTTGAAGGATGTCCCAACCTACAAATACGTTTCCGTTTCCGTTTTGGTTGACAGATTGAAGATTGGTGGCTCTTTGGCCCGTGTCGCTTTGAGACAATTGGAAGAGGATGGCATCATCACCCCCGTGTTGAAGCACTCTAAGCAACAAATCTACACCCGTGCCCAATAAATTTGAAACAGGGATCTTGTATATCTTATGGGTCTAATTAGTTTGTCACGATTTTAAACAGAACAACAACCAAGTCATAATAAACGCCACTGTGTATAATATTGAAAGGATGGTTTGCTCTGAGTGTAGCTCCTTTCCTCTAGCACCTCTTTTGTAGCCTTTGTCACTTGTCACATGTCACTTGTCACATGTCACTTGCAACTACACGTCTTCGACACATCAACCTTTTTTTCATCCATTGGCACACCAATGTTGGCAAGAATACGACGTGTGCCCCTACCCACTAGAGTCACCACTAGGAGAGCGTTCTTTGGCGCCGCCAAGCCTCAGACATACAAGGTGTCGAAACTCTTGCCCGGCACGCCCCAGCAGGTGTATGCCATAGTCAGCCAGGTTGACCAGTACCACCAGTTTGTGCCGTTTGTCGAAAACTCGTTTGTTTCCGAGCGCAGCCACGGCGGTTTGCCCCTTCGGGCCGGGTTTACAGTGGGGTGGAAGGATATTGTTGAAAAGTTTGAGTGTCAGTTGGCCTGTGTTGAGGGGGAAAAGGTGCACGCCACCAGCGTGGCGTTGGACTTGTTTGAAAACTTGGACACCGAGTGGCGGTTCAAGCCGAATGGTGTACACAAGTGTCAGGTGGACTTTGTGCTCACGTACAAGTTCAAGAACCCCATTTACGACCGCTTGAGTTTTATGTTTGCGCCCCAGGTTACCGATATCATGATTGGGGCATTTGAAAAGAGGTTGAAACAGGTGAAACGAGAGGGTGCGCGATTAAAAGATAGACAAGGATAGGTAGCCTTTGCATGTGGCCTTAGTGGCCTTGGGAATAATAGCAAAAACTGGTGGGGACTCATTGCTAATCCACACTGATGGATGTTTTGGACCCATTATTTGCATCGATCAAGGTGACCTTGTACAGCCGGCACCCAATCTCAAGCAGTCTCAATAGCAAACCCACCTGGTGGGAAATATCAAACGACATGTTGAGAATGGGGTGGATCCAAATCATTATTTGGGTAAAGTCGCGCTTTTGCGCGTACGACACGCCGCATATATTGATGGACACCTCCTTGTTGGGGACGCTATTGAAGGCGGCGTGTTTGCAGCATTTGGAAAACAAGCCGACTCCGTCGTCGGTGGCGTTGTTTTCCTCGGCCGCCACCTTCAACTTGACATAGTACCCGTTTTTAAACAGCGAGAATCTCACCACCAAGCTGCTCCTCATGAAATGCACCCGGTCGTAGTGGAAACCGTCAATAAACCGGGCAAAGTCGTCCCGGCTCTCCACCATGCCTTCAATCTTTTTCTTTTCTCCTTCGTGTATCCATATGGTCCAGGCGTGGTAGGTGTTTTCGTCAAACTGGTCAAATATTCTGTACTTGTCCATTTGAAAGAGGAACAACTGGGGATCTTCGATAAAGGCTTTGTAGATGGGCTCGCCGGCATAGGTGCCAAACACAATGGGGATATTGTCGTCGGCCTCAATCTTTTTCAACATGCAAATGGCCCTCGCGTCGGTGTCGGAGGTGGATTCGGCGGAGAGGATGTCGAGCGGCTCGGAGTCAAGCGTGGGTGCCGTCTCGGGAAGTGGGCTTTTGACTTTACGCAGAAACCAACCCTTTCTTGGGTGCTGCAGCAGCAGAGTCTCTTCCTTGACAAACCACCAGCTCTTTTTCTTGGAGAGTGTTTGGTTTGGGAGTACCTGGTTTGGGAGGTTTGGGAGTACTTGGTTTGGCCGTGTGGGTTGGGGCACTAGACGCTGTGCTGCTGCTGGTGCTGCAGGTGCTGCAGGTGCAGGTGTTTCTCTGAATGCTGTTGGTGTTTCTCTGAATGCTGTTGGTGTTTCTCTGAATGCTGTTGGTGTTTCTCTGAATGCAGCAGGTGTTTCTCTAAACGGTGTTTGTGTTTCTCTCCGTGATGTGGGTGGCTCCCCAGGGGAGGCAAACCCTAGACTGTGTCTTTTGGACAAAGGCAGGTCTGATTTGAGTCTGGTGGGTGCTGTGTTGATGGATTGGTTGGATATATCCTCTAGCGACTGTTTCTTGGGCGAGGTCTTTCTTCTGTTCATGGTGGTGGGGGATTGGTTGCAAAGATGTGATTTTGTTTGTGTTTCATCTCAGACAACACTTTTGATTTGACCCACCAAAGGGAGGCCTCTGTACCAGGAAAGGGAACCATCCACAAGGGGTTTCTTCACATAAGGGAGATGTCCATCGCACAGCTATTGTTACAAGCGCACACCGCTCTCACAGCGGCCATCCCCCTTTTTCCGATCTTTACCCAAATCAATGTAACAACGACAACAACAACAACAACAAAATCAGAAGAGTGCATTGCGGCTAGCACATGTCTACGGTGAGTCTTGGATAGGACTTTCCTTTACTGCTCCTGTGGGCTTGTTGTCGTGCCGAGCATTCCAGCCGAACCTTGTTGGAAACACGTATACTGCATATAGGTTGGCGGTGTTTATAGGGGCTGTTACACAAAGGCGGGGCGCTCACAAGACCTGGCTGATAGTCGGTGTACCGATACCATGTGATGCTGGGTGGTGCTGGCCGGGATGGTGCTAGTGCTGCAGCTGCTGATGCATGGCAGGGGCTCAACCACAGTTGAGACTATCGCCGACTTGAGAATTAACCTTTTCCTTTTCCAAGAAATCACCCGACTGGCAGCTAACGCTTTAATCCCGCGGGTGGCCGAAAGAAGATCGGAACCAGAACCAGAACCAGAACTACTTCAAACCAGGATGAAAGTGTCTCCCCACCACCAACCGCTCGTCCCACACCGAGTGTCACGTAAAATGAAAGAAAGAAAAGAAAAAAAGGAACCTTGCCGTTACCAATCAGAGCTTATCGGATGAGATGGAAACGCTCACCTGGTGGCTTACGTTTCATTTGTGGCTCTCGCCTTTATTTTTTTTGGGGGGGGACTCGCCCCCCCTTTTCAAGAGGGAGAGAGAGATAGGGCCTACACAAGAGAGCAACAGAAAGCAACATAACAAGACCAAAGGTACAGCAAAATGTACCCCCTTATCGCTGACAAGCAGCGTACTACATTGTTATTGTTGCTTGCTCTGCTTTGCTCTGCTTTGCTTGCTTTGTTCCATCTTTACTTATGCCGCCGGGGCTGAAAACCCACAGTTGCCCATATTTCACCTTCCTCATCAACACTTTTCCTGTCCCTCTCCCTCCCCCCTCCCCCTCCCGGTTCCTTCTTCCCGCCGTCTCCTATTTTTTTTTTTCTCTTCCTGTTCAGTTTAGGGGTAATTTTCACAATTCAATTTTTTGCCGCTTGCCGCTTGCCGCTATGTAGTAATATGTACTAGTAGTACTAGTACAAGCCTATTTCCGGAAACCACATCAAAGCAAAGTTTATCTACACCAACACCCAGATTGTCAGCTCTTCTCTCAAAAGGAACACTCTCCTCCACACGACACCCTCCACACCCTAGACACACCACCCACCACACCCACCACACCCTACACCCAGATCAACCACACATTTCTCCGATCTGCTGCCATGACAAATCAGCCACAGTACTTTCACACCCAGGCGCCCAGTATACCCTCCACCATCCACATCCAGCCACTATCGCCCATATCCATCCGCACGGCACACCACCACCACCAGGCACACCCCCAGCTGCCGTTGCTGCAGGCGCGGCCCATCCCCAACCGTTCCCCCAGCATCTCGTCATCCTCCGATGAAGACGACTTGTCCTTGTCTCGCAAAAGACCGGCAACTCCCCCAACTCCAGCATTATCCCTCCGCAGCAAGAGCAGCACCAGCAGCACCAGCAACAACAACAACAACAGCGCCAGCGACGACTTTTTACAGCTAATCGAACCAGCCCCGGTGTACCCGCCCGACTATAGCACCCTCCCCCCGGGCGGATGCCCCCGGTTCCCTATCCTCGACCCGGCAGAGGACTTGCTGCTGCAACTGATGTTGCCACCACCGTACTCTCCCGCCATATACAAGATTGGGGTTGCCGCCAGAAAACTGGAGTGGGTGACACCCTACGAAATGTCCAGCAGCAGGCTGTGGAAGTACTACATTATCGAGCTAAACTCCACCCAGATGAATTTCTACCACGTCCCCGCCACCTCTGAAACCCAGCTCCTCAACTTTCAACCGTCGATTTTGGAAGAAAAGT
This sequence comes from Zhuliangozyma parablackwelliae, assembly GCA_030585045.1. Classification (NCBI taxonomy): domain Eukaryota; kingdom Fungi; phylum Ascomycota; class Pichiomycetes; order Serinales; family Debaryomycetaceae; genus Zhuliangozyma; species Zhuliangozyma parablackwelliae. Next base: position 14,721 of record JAJMCF010001024.1, on the reverse strand, counting down.
CGGAACCACACTTGACGACAAGGTTTACCAGCCAGTACGAGGTGCAGCTTCACCAGTTGGTGAAAAAGTTGGGAGTGTTGGACGACAAAAAGAAGCTTGCGAGATCGTATTCGTTGCAGCACGCCAGAATCGGCTTGGCCACCGATTACAAGAAGCGTGTCAATGTCTTGCGACTCCGTATCGAGAATGAGCAAATGTTGCTCAACTTTGGAACCACCCACGAGTTGATTGGTTGGAACTTGCTGGTGAGCATTGGCCGGGACGTTTCCCTTGACATTGCCGAGAGGGAGTTTCCAAAGTATAGGACTGTCCCTAGAAGACGGAGAAGAAGAAACGCTGCTGGCTCCGCTGCCAGTGCTGCCGCCGCTGCCGCCACCAGCGTTGTTGGCACCGTGGGCAGCGCCCTCAACCCATCAGCAACCTTTTCTCGACTCCGGTCGGCGTCCGACCCTAACCGGTTTATGGGCAAGCTTTCCAAGCTAAAGTTGAAGCTTTCATCGTCGTCAAAGTCAAGGAGCAATACTCCCAAGCCAGACCACCACCACAGTTCCCCATTGCACCAAGTGGCGGTCACAAGGTCCAATTCAGAGCCCGGGTTGTCCACCCATTTCGTGGGCGCATCTTCTGCCGACTTGTGCGATGAGCAGCGCGAGGCAGAGGGACAACTTGGTGGTTATAGCCACGGAGAGGAAGAAGAAGAAGAAGAGGAAGAAAGTGTTGCTGTTCATGACGACGATGACGATGATGACGATGACGATGACGATGAAGACGACGATGAGTATGATGAAGAGTTTAATGAAGTCCTTCGTCGGTCTAGAGCCGAAACTTCTACATCTGCCATTGCGGGCGACTCTGACCACCCATCTGACGGTGAAGAAGAAGAAGAAGAAGAAGGGGAAGAAGGGGAAGAAGAAAACGAGCCATGTGGCGGTCTCTCCCGCCCTGGCCACTCGCTCAGTTTCTCCACCGACTCTGACTACAAGTGGAGTCCGCCGCCCGAGAGAAACATCAGCAAGCGCAAACACTACCGCAACTGTTTGCGGTGCATCAAGCCGTTGACGATGGAGGATTCGTGGCTCCACAAGACATTGGTCAAGCCAACGACATTGTCCCCGTTGAACATGGCGTATTTGAGAATTGTAAAGTACGGAGGACCCAACGGCGAGTTGCTCTCCTACTCCTCCTCCTCCGTGTCGTCGTCTGCTAGCTTATCGTCGATGAACAAGAAGGGGATGTTTAAGGAAAGCACCGGGATCGCCTTGCCCGACTTGGCCTTGTCAAAGATGCCAAACCATTTTTTGAAGGAGTTTAGTGTTGGATCACACGGGTTGATTCCAAAGGAGATTTTGTAAAGGGATATATATATGGGAAGGGGGGAATGAAAAGTATGAGAGGCACACACATATTACTGGTTTTTATGTTTTTGGATATTTGCTAGAGTTTTATAGGTTGGCATTTACAGGAATTTGTAATCTTTTGATGGTAAAACCGAGTTGGTAGCTCTCCTCTAGATTTCTTGTGGTGAGCGCAATTCAAAAGCATAACAAGCCATGGCTATTGTTTAGACACTCCATCCAAATGCTTGCACCGGCATCGCCGATCTCATATAAATTCATGTGTTAATTCCCAGTGATTTCGTCAACGCCGTCCCCACTCCCCCTTGCCCACCCATATGTTGATTGTTTCCATTTTCCTTTGGCTCCACTGCGTCTTGGCCAAGGTAGACCCCTTGCCCCGCCCGCAAAACTTGACTTGGACTGGCACCGACCCTATCGTGATAGATATCGACGTGTTGACAACCAACGCCACCCACCCGGTCATTGTGGATGCATTCTATAGAACCATTGGCACGATCCGCGACACCAAATGGTACCCCATTGCTTTCCCGCTCCCGAATAGCCCACCAGCTACCGGTGCTCTGCAAAAGAAGTTGGGGTGCGTGTCGTCCGTCTTGGTCTCCGTCGACGATTGCGACGCCGATTTGCAATTGGGCGTCAATGAGTCGTACTCGTTGCAAGTAGACTCTGGGCAAATCACCATCCACTCCGCTACCGTGTGGGGCGCCCTACATGCACTCACCACCTTGCAGCAATTGGTTGTATACACCCCGCAAGGCGAGTTTATGGTTGAGCTGTCTGTAGACATTCAGGACCACCCCAACTTCCCGCACCGCGGGTTGATGATTGACTCGGGCAGAAACTTTTTGACCGTGCCTTCAATCCTCGAACAAATTGACATTATGGCCCTTGCCAAGATGAATACGTTGCATTGGCACTTGGTCGACTCTCAAAGCTGGCCGGTGGCGCTCGAGAGCTATCCGGAAATGGCCCACGACGCCTACTCGCGCCACGAAGTTTACTCCAAAACGGACTTGCGTAGTGTGGTTGAGCATGCGCGTGCCAGGGGGGTAAGGGTCATCCCTGAGATTGACATGCCGGGCCATGCCCGCGCCGGTTGGAGACAAGTCGACCCTGCGCTCGTAGAGTGTGCCGGCCCGCAAACCTGGTGGTCCGACGCTGCCGTTGAACCACCCCTGGGTCAGTTGAACGTGATGGCGCCCAAGACCTACGAGGTGATTGCTGATGTGTACACCGAGTTGAGCGAGATCTTTACCGGCCACGTTTTCCACGTGGGTAATGACGAGTTGCAGGAAAAGTGTTTCCCCCAGGAGTGGTACCAAGGTGGCAGGACATTGAGCGACATTACCCAGCACTATATTGACCAGGCGTTGCCAATCTTTTTCAACGTTTCGCAACGGCGCTTGATGATGTGGGAGGACGTGTTGATGTCTCCTGGCGCTGTTTCCCACTTGCCAAAGAGCGTCACCTTGCAGTCATGGAACGACCAGAGCAATATCAAAAACTTGACCAGCCGCGGGTACGACGTGGTTGTCTCCCTGTCCATGCACTTGTACCTCGACTGTGGCTATGGGGGCTGGGTCACCAACGACCCCAGGTACGTCGACACCCCTGACAATGACGAGTTCAATTTGGGACAGGGTGGGAGCTGGTGTGCGCCCTACAAGACGTGGCAAAGAATCTATGACTATGACTTCACCGCCAACTTGACAGCGTGCGAGCGCCAACACGTTCTTGGCGCCGAGGCGGCGCTCTGGTCGGAACAGGCTGACTCCACCGTGTTGACGGCCAAGATCTGGCCCCGCACGGCGGCCCTCGCCGAGTCTACCTGGAGCGGCAACAAGGATGCTGAGGGCCATTTCCGCACTTTTGATATGACCCAGAGGATCTTGAACTTTCGCGAGTACTTGGTTGCATTGGGCCACCTGGCGTCGCCGTTGGTGCCAAAGTACTGCATCTTGAACCCGCACTCCTGTGACTTGTACCAAAAGCCCCCCATATATTAGTAGAGTAGGATAGATACACTTTTCATGAATATTGGATGCAAAGGAGTTTCTTTTTTTTTTTGTTGTTGTTGTCAACCAACCAACAATGAACCCCGATGAGACTGCTAGGGCCGTGCTTGATGACATCCAAGCAGCCAGCTACGACGAGTTCGAGACCCACGTTGGCCGACTAGGCCAGTTGGTGCAGCAACTCTCCGCTGGCCATGAACTATTGCTGCCCACCCTCACCAGCGACATCTTGGACTATGTGCCCCGCGATGACGACGACGACGCCAGAGAGTTGAGACTCTACCGCGGGCTCCTTTTGCTTATAAGGAACACGGCTCCCAGGCTAAACTCCAGTGTGTTTGTCAATGTGATATCCAGCTTCCATCGGTTCTCGAGCCTCAAACATAGCGAGTGGGTGGCCAAGACCAGGGATGTGTACTGGCAAACCCTCGCCAACTTTCAGCGGAATTACATTGTCAGCGAGGTCAACGACATGTTTTCCTGGGCTGGCGCCGGCGCCGACACCGACACCGACACCGACACCACTTACAAAGCGCCAGTTGTCCATTTCCTATTTAGACAGTTCAATACCGAGGACCCTGGAATCACCAACGAAAAGTTGTTGCGGGTGTTGAAAATCGGGGACAACCACCTTTTGGGTTGCGTGTACCGGGTGTACCGCCAATTGTCCTTTATCGACGACAATCTCGACCACGATTCAAAGATGCTTATTCACTTACTCTACGATATTGTCACCCACGAAAGCTTTGGCAACTGGGTTTCCCACCAGCTGGGCAAGGTACTTGTTGAATGGCTCGAGTTGACGGCGACGATTGTGCAGACAAGGGACAATTGGAACAATCATGAATTGGCGGCGCTATTGCTGTGGAACTACGAGACGTTTACAACGTATTCTAAGCAACTCGACCCCAGCACAATCGACAATGCCGATTTGGAAGCCATTGTCGTGGCCAACTTGGACGTGCTTGCCGAGTTGGCCAAGTACAATTCGTTCAAGCAGTTTTCCCAGGGCTACCAGGACTTTTTACCCTCGCTCATCCATGTATTCAAAGTGGTGCACGAGCACGTCCAACCGGTGACCCTCAAGTCGCGGGTTGAACAAGTCAAGTACCCCTCGGCGAAATCGTTTATCATTGTTATACTATCGTACTTGACCTTTGAGGCGTTTGACACCCAGGAAAGGATACGCGACTTGGGCGGGCTCTCGTTGGTCTTGTCCAACTGCGTGATTGACAACAACAATCCGTTTATCAAGGAGCAGGCGATTTTGTGTCTCCGGTACTTGCTCGCCAACAACAGCGCCAACCAAAAGTTTGTGGCCGAGTTGGAGGCGGAGAGAACGGTGGATGATAGGGTGCTACAAGAGGCGGGGTACCAAGTGGAAGTGGCGGATGGTAAAGTGTCAGTTAAACAAAAACAGAAATAGTGTAGGCTAGCTAAAAAAAATTTTCAAAACTTCAACTCGTCTTTGATGGCCTGTTTCACCTTTTCGATGCTTGGCTCGTCAATCAACTTGATTCTCTTTTCCTTGGTGCTCAAGGCCTTTAATTCGTCCGGCAAGACGTCCTTGGCAAACGAATACTCCTCAAACGAGTCAAGGGCTTTGTTGACAACCTCAGAGAACTTGGCTGGATGTGCCGTTGAAAGTGAAATGTACTGCACGGGCTCGGTGTCTCTGCTCATAAACTGGTACGACGTGTGGACGCCCACCGAGGTGTGCGGGTCAATGACATACTTTTCCGGGTGGTTGGAGTACACCTGCTTGATTGTCTTTACTGTTTGGTCGTTGTCGACTCTTTGCGAGTCGAAAATGGTTCTGGCAGACGCCACCACTTCTGGGGGAGCAGTAAACTTTCCCTGTTCCTTCAACTGCTTCATCCAGTCGTTCAAGACGGTGCCGGCCTTGGCGTCGTCCTTGGTGACATTGTCTCTGATCAAGTACCACAACAACCTTTCAAAGTTGGACGAGATCAAGATATCCATCGCTGGCGAAAAGGTGGCCTTGACACCCGTCTCTTGCTGCTTGGCGTACTCGCCAGTCTTGATAAACCGGTCCAAAATGTCGTTTTCGTTGGTGGCGATGATCAACTTGTCGGCGGGCAATCCCATCCGGTAGGCATAGTACCCGGCCAAAATATCGCCAAAGTTACCCGAGGGCACAACAAACCGCACCTTGTTGTCCTTGTCAACCAACTCCTTCTGCAACTGAAAGTAGGAGTAAAAGTAGTACGTTTGTTGGGCCAAGATTCTGGCCCAGTTGATGGAGTTGACGGCACCCACGTGGTACTTGTCGTTAAACTCCTTATCGCCAAAGATCAGCTTCACAATGTCCTGGCAGTCGTCAAAGGTGCCGTTGACCGACAAGGTGTGGACGTTGGCGTCCTCCACCGTGGTCATTTGCTCCTCCTGGATGGGGCTGATTCTGCCAGTGGGGTAGAGAATAAACACCGACACATCCTTCTTTCCTCTCAACCCGTAGATGGCGGCCGAGCCCGTGTCCCCCGAGGTGGCGCCCACAACGGTGACAATGTCCCGGGGCTCGCCCTGCTTCTTAGCGGCGTTGCGTCTCACCAAAAAGTATTCAAAGAGGTTGCCGACAAACTGCAAGGCCACATCTTTGAAAGCGTAGGTGGGGCCGTGGAACAATTCCAACAAGTACAATCTGTCGTCGAGCTTCTTTATGGGGGTGACCTGCGACGCTCTAAAAGTTGAGTACGACTTTGTGATTAATTGGATCAAGTCGTGGTCGGGGATTTCGGCGGGGTCAATGTACAATCTCAAAATCTCAAACGCCAAGTCGTTGAACGACAAGTCCTTCCACGCTTGCAAAAAGTCGGCGGGCGGTTTGGGGATGCTCGAGGGCAAGTACAATCCTCCGTCGGGGGCCAACCCGGTCATGACCACATCTTCAAACGATAATTTCTCTTGGAAGTCAGACGATCTTGAAGACCTATACACTTGTGACGACGATGCCATTTGGTGGGGGGAGATGTGAAAAAAAGGGGGGAACGTGTGAATGGTGTTGGATTCACCTGAAAAATTTTGTGGTTGTGCTTATTACCCGTGACTCAACGGGCCTGAACAGGGTCGTGTGTGGGGGGACACGTATATTGTGAAAAAATGAAAACAACAAAAAAAAAAGAGACACACACACACCTCACACACACACGCACTAGACACATACAATTTGTTCAGTCAAATGCTTACAAGATGTCCGCCGCAGATGACACGATATAGGAAACCGGCTGAATACACCGTGTTGGTGAGGTGGTTGAGCAGTGCTCCCACTATGTTTTACCCCTCCCCCTCCTCATCCTCATCCTCATCCTCCACCACCACCACAACGTTCATACCCTCCACCACGCCGTACTCCGACAAGTACTACCAGCCCATTATTAGAGAGGGGGCTGCTGGTTTAAAGAAACTCATTATCCCCAAAGATTTTCGAGCCGACAACCAGGAATTGGTCCGGGACGAGTCGTTTGTGCGCCAGCAGGAGCTATTGGCTAGCATTGTCGATTCGTTTGCGTCGCCCATTAGTGTTTCCATTGGGTACGGGTCCGGCATACTTGCCCAGGACGGGTACCAAAAAGAGGGAGGACCGCCAGACCTGGACAAGCAATTGGACTTTATCCACATTGTCAAGGACGGTTCGGCATTTCATCGCGACAACTTGCAGCAGTACCCCCTGCACTACTCCACCAAGTCGTTGTCCATTATAAACTTGATCCAGGGGACGTATGGCATATATTTCAACCCGTTTGTCTCCCTCAAAGGAAGACAGGTCAAGTATGGTGTTGTATCGACCCATTCGGCCCTTGTGGATCTTAGTGAATGGTCTTCGTTGTATTTCGCCGGACGGCTACACAAGCCCGTCAACTTTGTCAAGGACTGTGATGTGGGCGACGTGGACAAGGATATGGTAAAGTTTCTCAACCAGTACAACTTGAAGAATGCCATGACGGTGGCCATTTTCATGACCGACGCCAACGAGTTTACCGAACGTGAGTTGTACGAGCAAATCACTCGGTTGTCGTACTTGGGCGATTTCCGGATGTATGTGGGCGGCGAGAATCCCAACAAGGTGAAGAACATTGTTGGTAAGCAGATGCACCATTTCAAGAAGCTATACGAGCCGATTGTGCTGTACTTGATCCATAGGAATTACTTGGTCATTCTCAACAATGACGCCGATAACCGGGTGTTCAAAAAGAACTTGAATGGGGCGGCCAAGATCAAGTTGATTAGCACCTTGCCGTTGAACTTTCGAAAACAGCTTTATCAGAGCTATAATGAGAAATCGATCAAGGATATTGCCATGGACGATAGGTTGGGGGCCAGCATTGGCAAGGTTATTAGTCGCACGATCCGGGTGAGCTCGTTGAAGCAGGGGATACGGGGATTTTTCACTGCGGGTATACTAAAGTCGATAAAGTATGCCCTAGCCAAGCAGTTGAAGTTTTGGACGAGTAAATAGGAAGGGGGAAGATGCCAATGGGCTACAGGCAACACAATAAACGAAGCATCTTTTTTTTTTTTTTTGCCATTTTCTGGGTGCAAACATGGCGACATAGGTTGCTTACGAGTCCTGTCCCCTCTAACCTTTGCTGCCTAGCCGTGAGTGCTGCAGTAAGAAATGTAACCTATGTTATCTGTTGGGAGGGAGGGGGGAGAACACTTACACCTCGGGATAAGCTTCAAACAATGGCAGGGCTTATCTGTACTGCTTCCTTTTTTTTTGTTATCTTTTGACCGTTGCCTTCCCTTGCCTTCCCTTGCCCTGCCTTCCCTTCCCAACCATTCGGTCTGTGCCGAGGAAACACACCCCAACAAAACGTGGCCCGTCGATGAGGAGTTACTCTTTTTTGGATTAGCTTCTTCTTCCCCCTCCCGCGGATCAAAGGGAAGCCAATGAATATCTCCTCCTATGCCTCATATTCAATTCCCCTCTTTTTTTTTGCTTCCCCTACTGTTGGCATTCCCCTCATCTGCTTGCACGCGTAAACGACGCATACGAAATTTGGGTGTGGTGCGACATTTTTGGCTCTCCGACATTTGTGGGATCTGGCCGGAAAAATACCTGGGCTGGGCAAGGGCAAGGCTGGGCAAGGCTGGGCTGGGCAAAAGCTTCAGTTGGCATTTTTCTTATATTAGTTCTATAAACCACTATAGCAGCAAATGACGAGTATACAGAAATACACCCTTCAACGCGGGTTTTATTCAATTAGACAGTAGCTATAATGAGGCGGGGACTTGAGCGCGCGCCTGCTCAAAACTTTTGGTCCCACGAATCCAACTTCATGGTGCCATTCTCTTGAAAGTTCAAGTGCATCTTAAACACATCCTTCAAAATGTGGGGTTCGTGCAAGGTCTTTCTCTTGGTGCTGTAAAAGATGGCGCGGTCAAAGTAGTCCTGCAACTGGGCCCGGAAATCAGGGTGGGCACACTTGTCGATAATCACCTGGGCCCTGGCCTTGGGGGAAAGGCCTCTGAGGTCAGCCAACCCTTGTTCAGTCACAACGGCATCCAAGTCGTGCTCCGTTTGGTCCACATGAGTGGCCATTGGAACGATGCACGACACACCGGTGGGGTCGGTTTTGGATGGTCTCGCCGAGGGGGTGTGCATGATGGACAACTTGGCGTTTCTGAGAAAGTCGGCTGACCCGCCCAATCCATTCAACATTCTTGAGCCCATAACGTTGGTGGAGTTGGCGTGGCCGTAAATGTCCACCTCCACGGGGGTGTTCATGGCAATGACACCCAATCTTCTAATGATTTCCGGCGAGTTGGAAACCACTTGCGATCGAAGGCACAACTTCTTGGAGTATGTGTCCCAGTTGGCGTAAAACTTTTCAAACCCTTCTTCCGTCAATCTGATGGAGGTGGCGGTGGCAAAGTCCAACGACCCTGATTCGAAAAAGTCCAAAAACGAGTCCTGCAACACCTCGGTCCACACGCTCAAATTCTTAAATTTGGACGATGCCAAGCCCTCCACCACGGCATTGGCAATGTTGCCAATACCCGATTGCAATGGGTGCAAATTGTCGGGCAATCTGCCGTACTTCACTTCTTGCTCCAAAAACTCCACCAAGTGGTTGGCAATGGCCTTGGATTGGGCATCGCTGGGGGTGTTGGGGGGAACCTTGTCGCCACTGGTGCTTTCGACAATGGCAACAACCTTGGATGGGTCAACGGGGATGGCGGTTCTGCCGATTCGGTAGTCGGCGGTGGTGTGGGGGTATGGCTGTCTCAAGGGCGGGTTGACGGGCAAATCAATGTCGTGTATACCCTCAAACGAGGGCGTCTTGGTATTGACTTCAATAATGATTCTGTCCGACACCGAAATCATTTCTGGAGACGCGCCAACGGCGGGGCCGGGGACGATGGAGCCGTCTTCAGTGATGGCGGTGGCTTCGATGATGGTAAAGTCCAAGTTGCTTCCCGTGGGCTTGTCTCTGGTGTAGAACCCATACGTCAAGTCTTGCGGGAACATTGACAAGTGCTTGTCGAAAAACTGGGTTCTGCCGTCATTGATGGCGGCGGCAATGGGTTTGCCCACTTGGTGGGGGGAACGGGTCAAGATCATATTGTTCTCGGCCCATCTGCTCTCTTCCGGACCAGCACTGGCGCCAACAAACAAGTGGAACCCCAATTGACCCTGCAAGTTGTTCTTTTCAACGTGGTTAACCAATGCGGTGGGGATGACTTTGGGGGCGCCCACGCCGGTGAAGCCCGACCAGCCCAAGTACTGGCCGTGCTTGAACAACTCGACACATTGCTCGCCGGTTCTCAACTTTTTGAGGTATGGGGCGTACCTGACTCTTTGCTTCAAGATGGCTGACATGGATGGAAAGTGGTGTGTGATTATTGGGGTGATACCAATTGAAACGCGGTGGGCGGGAGGGGAAGGGGGAAGAGGAAGGGGAAGAGGAAAGGGGAAATGTCGATCAGTATTTATATTGTTGTTGTTATTGTTGGGAAGGGGAGGGAGCTCGGAGAGCGAGAGGGCGAGAGGGCGAGGGTTAGGCATCCTGCCGCCCTGCCGCCCATCGGCCCTTGTCTCCTTGGGGGGGGGGGGGGGGGGGGGGGGGGGGGGGGGGGGGGGGGGGGGGGGGGGGGGGGGGGGGGGGGGGGGGGGGGGGGGGGGGGGGGGGGGGGGGGGGGGGGGGGGGGGGGGGGGGGGGGGGGGGGGGGGGGGGGGGGGGGGGGGGGGGGGGGGGGGGGGGGGGGGGGGGGGGGGGGGGGGGGGGGGGGGGGGGGGGGGGG
>JAJMCF010001020.1:0-21425 GCA_030585045.1 Zhuliangozyma parablackwelliae | reverse complement strand
TTTCTTCTTCTGCTTCTCTCTGAAAAATTTTGATGCGCTGCACCACCTGTGTGCCAGCAATCGTGATGGACACAACTTGGTTATAAAGGTGGTGGGTGTCTGTTTCTGCTGAGATGTGTGATTGTGGAGCTGGAGGTATCACTGGTGAAAGGGGGGTTTTCTCAGTTTGGGGGATAACTTTATTTGACAAGGGGTTACCCGGATTTAGAAATGTGGTGGGAAGTCAGGTTGTTCAAATGGTGCTTCTGCAGACTTTATTTTATTCCAGTTACACGGCACAGAGAAGAAGGGGAGGCGTCCACAAGTAACCCCAATTGGTCCCAATTGGTTCCAATCATAGAACTTCGTATTGGTAAAGAGTTGGTCGGAACAAGGATTCCTGCCTCGGCCAGGAAAAGAAAAAAAAGGTATAAAACATACTTTCTCCACGTACCCATAAATGGATACGAGCATCACCGAGTTCGTACAATAAAATAGAAACAGAACGGCACAGTGAGAGGTTGTCCCAAGACAGCGACACGTTTCCCTCTTTATGGTCAAAAACAGAGAGAAAGAAGTGTGCTCTTGTCCATTGTCGCAGTTTTGTCACTTTGAACCTGCCGAGCATTGACAGCTTTGGGAGTTCCTTCTGAATACTCATTGTTTGTATTTTGCCAACAAGGAAACAAGCTTTGGCCCAAATGCGATTTTGGTGATCAGCCGTTCCTCTTGTTATTAGCAACGGTCACTACCTTTTCATATATGCAACCGCTTCCCAACCATTTCTCTGCGAAAATCTCTCCCCACCAAGCGGGGGCAAGCACAACCGCATATACTCTTACTAAACAGTAATAGACGTGGCACAACCCATCACAGTAACTACTGTACTCTGCCCTCCCAATACAACAGGAAGCTAAAATGTCATCCTTTGCCTTGTCACATTTCTTGATTCCCTCTTTCGCATTTACTTTTCTTTCGCATCTATTCTTTGACCAGGATCATGTTTTTCAGGAATAACGATGGAGCACCTGGCCATGCTAGCCCTACTGGCGTTGCTGGTGCTGCCACTGAACTACAGTGACTGTTGCTTCGGCATCAAGCGGCCCTGCCGTTTCGCAAACCGTCCCAACTGTCGTTCCCGGTGGCACAACCGCCTTTTTAGCACCCGTTGCTTGGGTGTTGATCAACTTGTTGATCATGGTTTAAGTTTATTCTTTTGTCCTCCGTATGCACTAACATTTGGTACGTTGATGCCGTGCAATTTATACTTTTATACAATATGAAACGAAAAATCTTCACTTTTGGGATTCTAGCCGCAGCAGACCATTGTCATAATAGTACTCAACAGGTCTGGAGTTGTCGTGGGCGTCGTCAACTACTTGTCCATGTCGGGGAAACAATATTGAAATTGAATCACTCTTGAGCTACGCCATACCTCGCGATTGTTTGGAGAAATATAGGTCCATTCACCTCTCCCAATCCCTTGAGCGGGAATGCCATTTGACCTGAATGAATGAGAGATTCTCCGTGGAGTATAATCCAATGTCGGTTTGATGGTCGGAAGATTCTCAAAGCAAGAGCAGCGGAAGCTGCGGCTGCAGAATGCATTTTATTGCAGTCACACGGAACAAAGAAGAAGCGGGCTACAGAGTACCCCAATTGGCCCGAATTTGTTCCAGTTCAGTCAAGAACAAGAGGAACAACACGAGATGGTGCATTGCTGATGAAATACTCCGCTTTGTTTGCAAATAGAAATGATACGGCGTTTTACGCCTCTGTTACTCCACCCCCTTGGAACCCTCGCCTGGTACCCCCCACCCCCCCACACAGCCATCCTGCGTCTCCCATTGGCCAGTCGCTTCCCCCCTCCGTATGCACGCCGTACTTGCGGTGTAATTATATTCCGGAAATACTGCATACCAGCCTCCCCTCTCCTGCATTGTGCTCACACCCCTCCCCCCATCCTCATCCCCTTCGTAATCCCTTTACAAGCCTCTCTCCCCTTCCTCGACCCTATCCAAACGCTTTCCATATCTCCAGATCCCACACTTGCACCTACAGAAACACACGCACACGCACATCGAATCTCGCAACGATAAACGACAAGCCAAAAAAAAAAAGGAAGAGAGACACCGTCGAGGGAAAAACCCTCCAAAACAAAACAGAAAAAAAAAAGCAGCAGCCCCCATAGACGATCCTTGCATTACAGTTGCCTTTCTGAAACAGAAACTCCTTCCTTCTTTCGTTTTGGCCGGCGCTTCCCCACATACGGCATCTGGTGCCTCCAAAAACTCATACCTCATAACCTTCCCCCCCCCTACACCACCCCACTCCCCCCTGCCTTGTCGGGGTATAAATAATGGTTCAACCCCCCGCCCTGTACAAACAGTTGTTCCTGGAGAACGCAATCCAACAGGGTGAACAACAACAACAACAACAACAATCGCTGACCTTGCTACGGCTCTGCTCAGACACTCTACATACAAAGAAAACCATAGTCACCATGACAGTGTTGGCCAACCTTTTTGTGTTGCTCAGCATCCACTTGCTTTCTGCTAGATTTTCCGAGGCGTACCCATATATACCCGTGGGCAAGGTGAGAAACCGTGCCGTCAACGATACCGGCTTTAACCAAACAAACGTGTTTCAGTTGGTCAACGATCCTACAAACAAGGAGATCTTTAGCCAGCTCAAGTTCTCGGACACGGCATTTTACGACGACGAGGCCAATGTTGTGGGGACGGCAGAGTTTCCCCAGTACAACCAGTACCAGCGCCAGCCGTACGTTGCCAATGGGTACATTGGGAGCAGGATTCCCAACGTGGGCCATGGGTTCACTTATGACCAGTTGCTGAACGCCGCAGACGCCACCGACGACGACTTGGTCAACGGGTGGCCGTTGTTCAACAAGAGATTTGCCGGCGCGTTCATTGCTGGGTTCTACGACATCCAGCCAAACACCACCGGAACCAACTTTCCCGAGTTGTTGGATAACGGCTACGAGAGTGTCATTGCGGCAGTTCCCCAGTGGACGGCCTTGAAGCTCTCGGTGGAACTTGCCGGCCAGCACTATGTGTTGGACCCGGCTGGCAAGCACGTTGGCGATATCACAAACTACGTCCAGAACTTGTCCCTCAGCAACGGCATTGTGACCACCCAGTACACTTGGCTTGGCGAGTTGAATGTGAGGTACAAAGTGTTGGCGCACAGGTCGGTGATCAACTTGGGGTTGGTCGATTTGGAAATCACAAACATTGGCAACAAGTCTTTGAGCGTCAACGTCACCGACGAGATTGATTTCGCGTCCGCCCAAAGATGCGAGTTGAATTTTGTTGGCCACGACAGCACCGGCATCTACATGACATTCCTGCCCGACAACTTGGGGTACGTCCACGGCGCCATCTACTCCTTGTTGCAGATTGACAACAGCAAGCTTGCCAAGACCTCGAGCAACGACACCACCTCTCAAACGAGCAACATAAAGATCCGACCGGGAGAAGTTGTTAGAGCGACAAAGTTTGTTGGCGTTGCGTCCACCGATTTGAGACCCGATCTCGAGTCACCCAACGATGTGCTCGCTTTGGCCAAGGGCGTGGCCCAGATATACAACTCGGCCGACAAGGTTATTGAGTCACACATTGAAGTGTGGTCCCAAGTCAACAATGGGCCCTTGATCACCTTCCCCAGCGACCCCTTGCTCAACCTCGGATCCCGGGCTTCCATCTTTCACTTGCTTGCAAACACCAGGGGCGACGCCCATGGGGTCACTGGCGCTTTGGGCGTTGGTGGGTTGAGCTCCGATAGCTATGCGGGAATGGTGTTTTGGGACACCGACTTGTGGATGTTGAATGCTATTTTGCCGTTTGCCCCACAACACGCCAAGTCGTTGGTCAACTACCGTCTCTACACGCATGACCAGGCCATCAAGAATGTTCCCCAGGGGTTTGACGGTGCAGTTTACCCGTGGACAAGCGCCCGGTTTGGCAACTGCACCGGCACCGGGCCCTGTTTGGACTACGAGTACCACATCAACATGGCGGTGGCCATGGCGGCGTGGCAGGTGTACATTAGTGGTGCTGCCGACGACCAGTACTTGGCCGACGTGGCGTTCCCCATCATCAATGACGCCGCCACGTTTTTCGCCGACTATGTGGTGCAATACAACGACACAATCGGCATGTACGTGACATACAACCTCACTGACCCCGACGAATACGCCAACCACATTGACGATGGCGCATACACCAATTCGGGCATATCCTTGGTTATGAAGTGGGCCATGACGGTGGCGCAGCATTTGGGCAGGGACGTGTCGCCCGAATTTGGCGACATTGCCGACAATATCTTTATCCCCACGGCCGACAACTCGCAAAACATTACCTTGGAGTACACTGGGATGAACTCGTCGGTGGGGATCAAGCAGGCGGACGTGATTATGATGACGTACCCGTTGGGCAACGAGTTGATTGACAGCGACCAGGCGTACACGAATATGGAGTTTTACTCGATGAAGCAGGTGAGTTACGGCCCCGCCATGACATTCCCCATCTTTTCCATAGTGGCGGCCAACTTGGCGCCCACCGGTTGCGCATCGCAGTCGTACTTGCAGAAGGCGGTGCAGCCGTACTTGAGGGGTCCGTTTGCTCAATTTTCGGAACAAAACAACGATGACTTTTTGACCAATGGCGGAACCCATCCTGCGTTCCCGTTCTTGACTGCGCACGGTGGGTTTGTGCAGGCCGTCCTCCAGGGGCTCACCGGCATGAGATTTGACTTTAACATTGTGGGCGGCGGCAAATTGGAGCGGGTGTTGCACTTTGACCCCATTGCGTTGCCCTGTCTCCAAGGCGGCGTCGAGTACGAGCACGTTCTCTACAACAACCACACCCTCGCGTTTTCGATAAACGACACCCATTTCACCATCATGAACCAGGGCCGGACCGACCCGTCTGCCGACACTTTTATCAACATCCGGCTCGCTGACAGAAACCCCGATGCCGGCCAGTATAAGCTCAAGGAGGGCCAACAGAGGACATTTAAGTTGTACGAAACGTCTCCAAGTTTCCCAGACAGTATTTCTGAATCGGGCCAGGCGGCTTTCTACAACATCACCGAAGGTGCTTACGGCGACTCACCGTTCTCCATCAATGACGGCGACAACACGACGAGGTGGCAGGTGATGTACAACGACACCACCGGCAAGGTCTTGGTTGACTTGAAGGAGTACGTCAACATCACCAGCGTGTTTTTCAACTGGGTCGACCGCCCACCGCAGACGTTGCGGGTGTCGAGGTACACTGGCAACCAGTTTGAGAATGCCACCGATTTCTTTGCGCGGGTCGACTTTGGCAATCAGCTTTTCAAAAATTACAAGTACGCCAACCCCAGCGACACCATCTACAACCAGAGCGAAGTGTTTGAGGAGGTGCACTCCGACTCGGTTGGCATCTCGGCGCCATACGACCCGCAAGAATTTTTCCAGGTCCTTGTGCCGGAACGACACAACACCACCACTATTGAGTTGGGCATTGCCAGTCGTTTCTTGCTTATCGAGGTTGACAATATTCACAATGCCGAGCCCGTTCAAGGCGACGCTGGCGGGGCCAAACTAGCTGAAGTTGTTTTCTACTAAACATTGTACATAGAACGATGTAAGACTATTTTGTTCTTTCTTTCCTTCTTTCCTTTCTTCCCCCCCCCACAGGTTAATCTCTAATACATAGCTTCGGCCATGGTGATCAAGCGCTTGAGGCCGGTGTGCCAGTTGCCTATCTCGTCGCTATGGTTTGTAGCAATCTCGACATTCAATGCAGTGGCTGTTTCAAAGTCCTTGGCCTCTAACGAGGTACTTGCATTATGCAACAATTCCAAAACGCCCAGCGACAACTCGTCGTTGTTCAATAGGTCAAACAAGATGTTGAGCCTTTGCTCCATATCCACTCCATGCCTGGCATACTTTTCGGGAATGTTTGGCTTGATGGCTTCAAGGACATTGTTCAACGACGTGTAAATGGGCAACGACGAGTCGGGGATGTGAGACCTATCGCCCTGGGGGTGCTTGGGGTTGGGTGGGGGTGTTTCCACCGCTGGCGGCTGATCATTGACAGCAGGCAACCTCAGCAAGCCTAGTCCCGTTGGCTGTGGCGGTGGCGAAACGACATTGTACACCGGTTGCAATGGTGGGGCAGCCGAGCCAAACGGCTGGGGTGGAGGTGGAGCGGCAGAGCCAAACTTTTGCGGAGGCCCGGGCGGTGGCGCAATTCCCGAGTACGTCAAGTTTGGCGGTGCTATCGCATATGGGTTCTTTGGTGCCACGAGAGCCGGCGGCGGTGGCGCAGAAAAAGGTTGGCGGGGCGAGGCAAAGGTGATCTTGGCCGGGTTTACTTCACCGGTTGGCGCGTATGGGTTCTTCTTGACCAAATGGGGCGACGAGATGGGCGCAACGCCAAACTGTTGCTGTGGCAGCTGACCTACAGGCTCTGCGCCGGGAGGTGGAGCATACTTGTTGGATACTGGGTGGGACGCCTTTGGTGATACTGCCGACAAGGTGGGGACAGACGACCGCGATCCCACACGGCTGGAGCCGGCGCTCTTGGGGGGTGGAGGGGGGATGTTGTTGGTTGAGACCGTCCTCTTTACCGCGACCCCAGGTCCCAGCAGGGACAGGCTTGCAGTTTGGCCGAGAGGCACGGGCGAGGGAGAAGTGGCAGACACTGCAGTTGCACGGCGTGAAGCAACTTGCTTTTGCTTAAAAGTGTCTGGCAAATCGTTCCAGCCGTCGTTGCTTGGCTTTTGAGTTGCCTTTGGCGGCGGAGGCGGACCGTTGGTTGCTGCTGCTGCTGCTGCTGCTGAGGCTGCTGCCCCTACTGCGCCGCCTCCGGGTGCTGCTGCTCCATTGTAAATGTTGGAACTAGGAGCATAGGGGTTTGCCTTTGCATACGGATTAGACCTAGGGGCATGGGCCGCTGGCACAGGCTGGCCAAATGCTGGCATGAGCGGCTGGCTCAAAGGGGCCAGGGCCACCGGAGGCGTTGGCAACTGAACTGGCGCTTGGTATGGGGACTGGGCAGTCACCGATGGCTGATAACCTGTCGCTGCGGCCCGCTGCTTGTAGCTGGGAGTCGCGGTGCGCAGGTGGTACGCAGGGGTAGCGGTAGCGGCAGCGGCCGGCTTTGCTCCCGCTGGCTTGGCGGCATCAGCTGGCTTTGCATTCACTGGCTTCTTGCCCGTTGCTTTAGAGATTCTCTCCTTTTCAATTCCAGCAAGCTCGTTTGGCAACAACAGCAAGATCGTGTCTGCCAACTCAAACTCGCCGTTGCCAGCCACCAAGTTTGCAAACTCCAAAATTGCCTTCAACGTTGGCTCCACCGTGGGGCCCGAGAGCTCGCCCTTTATGTTTGTAACGTGTCTGCACGTGGCAATCTTCTCCACAAAGTTGGTCAATGCGTGCAAACGGGCATCGGAAGGCGAGGTCACATTCTCCACATCCAACTTTAACAATTCGGCTTCGTAGTCAGGCAACTCCCTCAACCAAATACCGGCAATCTTGTCCAATGCACTTCCGGCCAAGTAACAGGTGATGGCGTTGTCTCTCTCGCCCTTGCCTTTCTCCAAAAGCCGGTCGCCCAACTCGGCCATCTTGTTGTTGTACTCGGCCGAGTCTGAAGTGAAGGATGCAACTCCAATAGCAATCTCCTTCCAGTTGTCCACATTGGCGTGGGCCACAAGATCGGTGGCGTCGCCAGTTGATGCATTGTACAACACTCTCGAAAGGTTGTTCTCCTTGTTTTGCTTAAAGTAGGCACTCTTTACTTGTTGCTTAACGGCATCGGACGCATCCAACGCCAACACCAAAGCTTCAACCAACTTCTTTTGGCTCAAGCTCAACCTCACTGCCTCTTCAATCTTGTTGCTCAAAATCAAGTCAATCAACTTTTTGTTGTCCTCGGTCTCGTTCTTGGTGTGGATCTTGAAGTTGCCGCTGGGGACAAAGGACTCTTGTTCCGCAACCTTGCCGTTGCCCAAGTTCTCGAAAAAGTCGTCGTCGTCGCCGCCGCCGCCGCCATTTGCATCGGCGCCGGGCTTGCTCTTGGGGCTTGCGTCCCCCTTTTCTCCCTCTCCGTTCTTTTCCTGGTTCTTGCCTGCTTCTTTCACGCCAGCGGCCATGAACAATGATTCTTTGCCCGATTGAGACAATTTCTGCAACACCTCCCAGTCAGACTTGTTGTGGGGGTTAACAGTTTCTCCGGTCAATTTCGCTTCGATTATGGATGAAAAGTTATTTTCCTTCAAGTTGGCGAGCAACGTGCCAGATTCGGTGCCCCTGGTGGCAAGCTTCTTGATCTCAACAACCAGCTTGCCATTTTCGGTCTTTACAGCCACCAACTTGGAGCCAAACCCAAACGAAACACTTGTGGGTGTCTTGAGCCACTGGGGCGCTTGCTTGACTTCAAACACCGGCTGCTGGGTCTCTGCCGTTGACAACTCGCTCCAAAACTCATTGTCGTTATTCGAGGCGACCTTGGTCGACACCGGTGGAGAAGTGTCTTGGAGCGACTGTATAACAATCTTGCCGTCAAACGATGCGGTGGCGAAAATATCAGGAGCAGCGGGCGCAAACCGGGTCTCAAACGCCCAGTTGGCGGTGGTGGGGTACTCGCCAATCTTTTTGCCCTCAACCGGGTTCCACAACAAAGTGGCATTGTCCTTGCCGCTGGACAACAACAAGTCCTGGTCCTGCTTGCACCAATCCAACGACAAAACACCCTTTTTGTGGCCCTCCAAGATCTTTTCCGGGGCGTTTGAGTTTCTCAAATCCCAGGTCAAGATCACGGGACACGAGTCGTTGTCGCTGGCAGTCACCAACTTGGTCGACTTTGTGGGGTGCCACGCAACGTACGAAAAGGTGGCTCGGCCCGTTGGACCGGTGTACGCCAAGTGCAACACTTCTCTCTTTGTCTTCAAGTCCCAGATCGACGTGTAGCCTCCGTTGCCAGTGGTGGCCAAGATATGGCTCACCGAGTTGTTCCACGCCACACTTGTGATTTCGTCCATGGGCGTCATTGCCTGGCCAGGCGATACGGGTTCCTTGAACGTCTTGGTGTCCCAGATGAAAATCTGTCCATTGGACCCGCCCGTCACCAAAACGTGGTTTTGAATCGGGTTAAACTGTAAGGACTTGACCGCTCCGGTGCTTCTGGTGGATTTGTGGACCGACGCCTTGTCCAAATCCTTTGTCTTGATCAAGGTTTCAGCGTCCCAAAACTCAACGGTGCCATTCTCAAAGGCGCCCGCCAACAATCCCTGCGGTCTTCCCTCAAACGGCTTGGACCATGCCAAGGCGTGGAATCTGTTTTCGAAAGATGCTGAGAAAATCGGTTCCGTCTTGTCTGTTGCTGAGAATATATCCCACAACTCCAAGGTGGCGGACGAGCTGAAGTTGACGTCAACGGCACCGGCGACAGTGCCGGCTGCCAAGAGCGGCAAATTGTCCGGGCTCCACGCAAATGTAGATGTGCGAGCAATTTCACTGATCTTGACCATGGTGGTTGAGGGGGTTGTTGCGATCAAGTGCTGGGTGAAATTTTCCAAACTGGTTGACGTAGTACATTTTTGTTTTCCGTTTTCCGTTTGGGATTGTCGATTGTGAACAACACACAACTTGCGGGAAAAAAAGATTGTCACGTGAAATTGGCAGCGAGGGAAAGCACCATAGGAAGGCAAAGAGGAGAGGGAAGGGTGGAGGGAAGGAGATGATGGGCTTGTAGGCCTTTGTTTGCTCCGGTGGAGGCATTTAAGGGACACCTATTCGGTGACCACCGCAAGTGCAGCTACGGCAAAAGCTCCCCCGATATGGTGGCTTATCCAATAACTGCGCAAAACAGTAAACACCCATTGGATGCAAATAAAAAGTCAATACGCATCGTGCTCCACCTCCAGTGCATTCCTCTACAGTGCATTCGCCTACGGTGCATTCATCTACAGTGCACCATCTGCCGTAGTAGCCCGTCGTAAAGGCGCGTTGGTGAAAATATTTTTTTGCTAGCAGGCGCATAACCAAACACACCTCCACACACCTCCACCCTCCCCTCCCAACCAACGAGCCATGCTGAGCGTGAAAGCAGTCTACGGCAGTCGACAACACAAGCTTCTAGCCAAGTTTCTTATAGACGGCGTGGCGAAACCATCGTTGAAAGCATTTGTCTATGCCTACTTGTACTTGGTTCTCCCCAAAGCGATTGGCCAGGTGCTCGCGGCCATCAAGAAACACAAGTACGATAGGATCCTCCCCCGGATCAAAAAGACCATGTTGAGGGCACTACACCCGAGAAAGTTCCCCATGTTCTCTGCTGGCTTGGTTGCCGGGATCAACGTGTTGGAGCCAATCATTTACGGGTTGCTTCGAAGAAACAAGGTGCTCAAAAACCCCACTTCGGCCACGTTTGTGTCCACGTTGGTGTCGGCCTTGGTGTCGGCCATGGTCACTTTCCCCATCTACCAAACACACGTGCTAGGATACGGGAGGTACAACTCGTTGGACTTGACCTTGTTGGTTGCGACCAGAGCCATGGATACTGCTCTTTCGGCGTGGTTGGCCAAAGTGGCCCCCCCTCGCTTGCAAAAGTATGGCGACCCGCTGTTGTTTATTGCAAGCTGCACGTGCATAATGTTTAGCTGGTTCTTTTACCACGACAAACTACCACCGGCGTACCACAAGTGGATCACCTCGGCGGCCAACATGGACAAGGAGTTTTTCGACGTGTTGCAGTTGATCCGAGACAAGAAGTTGGTCTATGGTGAGCACGGCCCCTACGAGGACTTTCTATGCCCATACTTTGAGAAACACGGACGCGACCCCCGGTTGGGAAACGTGGTGGTGAGCCAGCCTATATTGTGCGAGGCTGTGCACGCCTTCACCACCAAGAGCTGCGAGCTACACGCATTGTGGAGGTTCTGGAGAGGATTCAAGTTTGCACTCAGCGTCTACGCGCCGTTGAACTTGGTGATGTTGCTTCTACCATCATCCAAACGGTCCAAAATGCACACCAGGTTGCTCCGGGCATTGAAGTCGTCTCTCAGATCGTCCTGTTTCTTGGGGGCGTTTATAGGATTCTACTGGTACGCCGTGTGTTTGGCGAGAACCAGGTTGTTTCCCAAGCTCTTTCCCCGGGTTCCAAAGACCCGGTACGACGACACGATCTGCGCCGCTGCGGGCGCAGTGGCATGCGGATTCTCGCTGTTTATTGAAACGCCGCAGAGAAGAAAGGAGTTGGCGTTGTTTGTTGCTCCCAGAGGATTGGGCACGTTGGTGCCATCGGAGCCCACGTCCAAAAACTTGAAAATCGAAAGCGTGGTATTTTCCGTCTCTTTGGCTGTATTGGTGGCATACTCCAAGCTGAAGGGCTCGAATGTCAGGGGCATTTTCGGGAAAGGGTTGAAGCAAGTCTTTAACATTAATTCGTTGTCATAGGGGTAGATATTTCTTTGTTTCTTTGGTCCTTTCTTGTTTCTTTGGTCCTTTCTTGTTTCTTTGGCTTTATATATATATATACATTTTTTTTTCTTAACCGATGCAAAAAACTCAAACCATTCAACCGTGACATGGCATGCTGGACAAGGAATCCGACGAACAAATTGAGGTGGAATACGACTTTAGTGCTCCATTGAACACGCCCACCACCGACTTGGCCAAACGGCACGACAAACTTGTGGGGCTATTGCAGCTCCTGGAAGTACACGATGGTGAAGCACTTTTCGCCTTCAAGACAGCATCGTCGCTATGCGATCCATTCACGCAACCGGAAGAGACCGAGGATAACGTATTGAGTATTGACTGCCTATCGGATATACTCATTTCGCTTCTGTACGTTCTGTATGTCGAGGAGCATGGGGAGAACGATATCAACTGCATCAAGTTTGAGCTTTCCACGGCGTTTTTCAAAGTGCTACGAAAGATCCACACGCTATTGCGGTGCGAAGACGAATTGGACTTGCGGTACGTGGGAAATGACGAAGGTAACTACCAAGACAACTTGAAGGTGTGGACGCCAGCCGTTCCGGACGACGGGATCGACCTCAAGCTTTTGTACTCGGTTGCGTGCGTGGTGGTACTCGCCATCTACAAGTTGTTTATCCCGGAGAGCGGCGGGTACAACCTATGTCTCAACCCTTATTTGCACTACTTTCTCAAGTTGTGGAAATGCCACACCAACGTCATCTTGCTTGGTCTTGAAATCGACCGGCGAATAGAGTTTCAGAACCATGAAAAGGGAACCACTGACGAAACACCCATGGTTGTGCAACAGACACTCAAGGGATCGAGCTCAATACGATACGTGCTAGCGTGGGTATTGAATCAGAACCCCTCAGCATATGAAGATGCCGACTCGTTGACCCCCGCAGATAACGATATTGATTTGAAGAGCGAAACGGCGTTCAACTTTATTCAACCGCTAGCGAGAAAGAAAGATAATGGCGGGGCGATATCGATTGACATGAGACTTGTGGTGACGTCCTTGTTGACACTATACGCGGGCACAAGCTTTACCGTGGGACAACACGTGGATATGCCTCTGGAACGAGCGTCTGTGAACGAAGAGCAGGCTAGACGGAGGTTGAACCAAACAAAGCCCATTGTTGAGCTTGGAGATATCTTGATTGACTTGGAGTATGCAGACAGGTTTGATGAGGATATCAAGTATATGCTAGAGTACGAGTATGATTCGGAAGAGGAATGGCAAGACGGGGAAGAAGGAGAGGGAGAGGGAGAGAGAGGGGGAGGGGGAGAGGGAGATGCAAGGGGAGGTTTCTCCCCCCAGGAAAAGGTTGGGCCAGACGCTGGTGTCGAAGATGCCAACGAGCTGGTGAATGACGATATCGAATTTGATGAATTTGGTCGCGACTGGAGAGATATGCCCCGGGGCGACAATGCAATCTACAAAGGGTCTGTGCTTCAAGAGTTTGCTGATTTCGACAAGCTTGCAAAAAAAAGCGACTCTGACGACTTTTTCACCTGTTGGGACGAATTGTACAAGACGTTTGAGTTTTTGTGCACCACAAACACCGAACACGACGCCGACGTACAGGGCAAAATTGGACAAATCGTCGTCAACACGATATCAAAGGCAATTTGGGACGCGAATAATCCTGGCGCGCAAACTACAATCACGCCCGAGAAGATACACCAGTACTTTATCTCGCTGGCCAGTGATGCTGCCATCCAAGAGACCCAAAACCACAATGGGTCGATTGTGCCCATATTCAGCATTTCCAAGTTTGAGCTCTTGTTTCAAAACAACACCACGCTCGCGAGGGCGGCGATGGATGAGATGTTGATGTGCAGAAACTTTCGAAGACTTCTTATTTGGTTCATCACGCACCACCTCAACATGTCCAACCTCCTTGTTGACTATGTGTTCCAGTTGCTTGCGGGTCTTAGGGGCCGCGACGAGCGGATCCGGTTCTCTCGTGAGGGCAAGAAAGTGATTCTCAGCGACGTTGAGCTGCTGATGCTTTTGCACGAGTTCTTGACCAACAGCAGCGTGTACCTCTCATCGGCCACGGATGGGATCGAGATTGATGGGGGGTTGAAAGTCATTCTTGCCGAGTCAATAGCAAAAAAGTTGGTGAGCATGCTTTGCCTTATGGTTGGCCAGTTGGTCAAGCTCGGGGTGATAGACTTGTCGGCCCATGAGGACGACATACACGACTATAGGAACGAGCTCCAGGTGTTGTTGGTGAATTGGATCGGGAAAGTTCCTGAAGCGCGCCAATTGTTTTTCCAGATCAAGAACAACACCCACGAGGGGGCCGAAGGAGCGGAGGGGGCTGAAGGAGCGGAGGGGGCTGAAGGAGCGGAGGGGGCTGAAGGAGCGGAGGGGGCTGAAGGAGCGACGGTAGTGGACGTGGGCGAAGAGGAGAGAGAGTTGTTTAGCCGCTATGGCAATATGACAACCGAAGAGATTAGCGACGACATGGAAAAGGATCCCCACAGCGTCAAGATCGTCGATGTGTTTGCCAAAAGAATGGAGGCAAACTTGAAGGCAGCGTTGAGCACAAACATCGAGACGCCATTGACGTCGCTTGCTGAGGACACGAGGTTCTTTTTGCTCAATTTCAACACGTTGTGCAAAATCGAGTATTTGGCTGAGGCGTTGTTTGACAAAATCGAGCCCATAGTCACCACGGGCGAGATCACCATAGCCAACAACGCATACAAAGCAGACCACCCAGAGGAGGCTGCGAAACTAGAGGCGGAACAACCAGAGGCAGAGTTTAATGCCGACTTTTTGAATGGTGAGGGCAAGTTTCAAGACAAGAAGTCAAAGAAAAAGGGCAAGAAGAATAGAAAGAAGTAGCGTACAATAGATTATTTTTTTTGACTTCTCTCGTCGGCACGAGTCAAATGTTTGGATTTAACTCTGTTGGTGGGGAGTAGTCTTTTTCTCATGAGCCTAACGCCCAAGACACCAGTACCTCCCCCTTTCTCCACTCATTCTTTGATGCTCAGCAACCAATTGAAATCACAATCCTTCAAATCAGTCATCATGTCTGCAAAGAGATTCAACTCGTCCATCACTCCAGTACGTTGTCACCGTAGTGCCATCCAGTTTAACGAAACGTTGTATACTAACATTGCCGCCCCTCCCCCCAGGTCAGAACTTCTCAAGCTCCTCCACCAGCTGCCTCTTACTCGCAAGCTATTAAGGTCAATGGTATGTTTGTTCCACCTTTGCGTGAACCCCATTTCTATTTGCTTTCATCTTACTAATGCCGACGCCAGGGTTTATCTACGTTTCGGGCCAGATTCCTTACACTCCCGACAACAAGCCATTGCCAGAAGGTGCTTCCATTGCAGACAGCGCTGAACAAGTTATCCAAAACGTTGCAAACATCCTTGAAGCGTCAAACTCGTCGTTGAACCATATCGTCAAAGCCAACATCTTTTTGACTGACATGCAAGCGCAATTCGGCGAGTTCAACAAGGTCTACGCAAAGTACTTTAGCGAACACAAGCCCGCCAGATCTTGTGTTGCCGTTAAGGAGTTGCCCTTGGGCGTTCCCTTGGAAATGGAGGTTGTTGCTATTGAAAGAGACGACAACAAGTTGTGATGAAAGTAGCCACAGACATTTATAGTAATCAGATCTCCCCTTTCATGGCCTTGCTTTAGTTTTGTGCCACCACCTGATTCCATGTGTTGAAAGTAGGGCACAGCCCGCAATGTCAGGTGACTTGCTTTTCTTGGTCGTGCCGATTGACCCAGAACTCTTGGGCTCGCAGCAGAGTGTGCGAGACCTACAGAGCAAAAATTTCAATG
Organism: Zhuliangozyma parablackwelliae; assembly: GCA_030585045.1. Taxonomy (NCBI): domain Eukaryota; kingdom Fungi; phylum Ascomycota; class Pichiomycetes; order Serinales; family Debaryomycetaceae; genus Zhuliangozyma; species Zhuliangozyma parablackwelliae. The sequence goes on along the minus strand of JAJMCF010001020.1, from coordinate 6,129 downwards.
TAGCTGAAAAAAAAAAACTTCTTAACGACAGCATAATCATCAACCTTCAACAATGGCTCAAAGAGTTACCTACAGAAGAAGAAACCCATGTATGTGACTGCCACAGATTAGAGATATACGGGTCATTGCGGTTTGCGAAAGCTTTTTGGCCGGATACACAAGGGGGGGACGAGTTTCGATAATCGAGTGATGAACCATCAAACAACCACCAACTTATCATGCACCAGAGCAACTACACAGCATAAACAAACCATTAGCGTGGTGCATCTTACCGTTGTATCCACCGATATTGCATCTTTTCCTTGTTGTCACAAACCATCAGAATCGCAGCTCCCCGCTCCCCCGCTCCCCCCCCTTCCCTACAAAGAAAACTCACAACCAATGACCGTAATCAAGCAAAGTGCCTCGTACTAACTATTCTCTTTAGACAACACCAGATCTAACAAGATCAAGGTCGTCAAGACCCCAGGTGGTAAGTTGGTCGCCCAACACGTCAAGAAGACTGCCGGTAGAGTCAAGTGTGGTGACTGTGGTGTCGCCTTGGCTGGTATCTCCCAATTGAGACCAAGAGAATACGCTCAAGTCTCCAAGACTCACAAGACCGTCCAAAGAGCTTACGGTGGTTCCAGATGTGCCAACTGTGTCAAGGAAAGAATTGTCAGAGCTTTCTTGATTGAAGAGCAAAAGATTGTCAAGAGAGTCCTCAAAGAACAAGAAGACAAGGAGAAGAAGGCTGTTGCCAAGAAGACCGGTAAGAAATAAGTTATATATCGGAGTTACGTGTACAATACATAATATTCATCTTTGGTAAGGCCATAGGCCTGGAGCGCCATTCCACTTTAGTTTTTTTGTTTTTTGTTTTCCCTCCCGGGTTTGTGTGGGTTGCAAACCCCCCCAACCCCCACAACCAACCAACATGGCACAGCCGATGCCCAATATCGACAGCCTCTTAAAGAACTTTACCAGTATGTGTACATCGCTCGTTTGGCCGTTTTCGTCGAAATGCTAACCCCTCTCTCCAGAAACGTCAAAGGATGTGTGCCAGATGCTCCAGCCGGTATATGGCGCCAAGTTCGACGACGGACAACTCTTGCAAGTCCAGTCACAACTCGATATAGTTGTCCCGTTGGCTGAGGCATTATATCGCGGAGTCGAGAGCAGGCCGCTGTTTCCATTCACAGGCGACTTGAGCGAGCCAGTTGGCGCTGCTACGGACTTGTGGAATGCCAGCAGCCACGCCCTGCTTCTGCAAACTCCAAGTGCTACACTCTACAATTGCAAGTTGTTTGCCGCACTCGCATTGACAACGTACGAGTTGGTGAGCCCGAGCATCGACAAGTTGTTCAGAAACGCTTCTTGTATGCTCAACCTTTTACAGCGCTCGTTGAATGGCGGGGTGTTAGAGGTGGCGGTAAAGTGCCACCGGTACGCCGAGGGCATGATTGCACGAATGGTCCATCTCGACAAGGACTGCGGGCTCGATGCCGCAAAAAAGTTGCAGATAGATGAGTACCAGGCCAAAGTGGTTCTTTTGGGGTTGAACTTGGCCGTGATGAGTAACAACACCGAGTTGGCACTTGCTTACGAAACCAAGATCAACAACGGGCTAGACATGAGCGTGTTGAACCCCGACTTTGTGCTTGAGTGCAGCCGCTTCTTGTACAACTCTAGTTTGGGGCCGTACACCCTTGGCAATCACGGGGAAGCTGGCAGAGTAGTATCGTTGGCAATCACGCTTTTGGAGGATGAAAGGGTCGACCTCAACAGAACGTCCTCTTTGTACAAGGAACGATACTTTAATGCTTACATCTTGCTTGGTACGTTTTGTTTTTTTTTGGCACACCAGACTCTTGGGGGTATTGGTTACTAACACACAAGACATTATAGTAAAGAGTTTCCAAGGCGTGGGTGATATCGAGTCTTTGGCTAGGGCAAAAGTGGCTTTGGAGTTTATGCAAAAGGAATTTGAGGACAGGTTTGAGGTGTACAGTTTGTACTTTGACATCAACAGCCTGTCGGACGAGAATGAAATCGAAACGGTTCTTATGCGGATGGTGATGAACATTGACTTGGCCGCAAATTGCGACAAGATCATTGGTGTGTTGCGACAAAGCGTCTTGCACTGCTACGGGGGAGCAAACAAGTGCTTGGACTATGTGTTTACCAAGTTGGGCCCCACAGGCCAGCAAGAGGACTTGGAGAAGTTGGTCATGGCCAAGTTCTTGTTGAATATCCAGTCGCCCGAGCCGGTGCCCGTTAAGATCAAGGAGTTGACGCTGTTTGTCCTGCTTGCCGAAAGGACCTTGGCAAAACCGCTATCGGCGGGAACAAAAACCGGGGTTGCTGCCTTGTTGTGGAACCAGGGCATCAAGTGTTACAAGTTGATGGAGTACGACGAGAGCCTCGAATGGTTGCAGCTCGGGTTGTCAAGAGTACTCGGCGTCGACAACGACGATGTCAGTCAAAACGGCGGCAAGATTTTGCGGGCTATCCAGAACAACTACATTGCCATGCAGAGGTACCAAAAGGCGATAGACATAGCTGGTACCATGGACGAAAGAGACAAGGGCGCTCCCCTCACGCAGTACAATCTTTGCCGAGCCTACTTGAAGCTACAGAACGAAGCCAAGGCGATGGAGTGCATCAATACCGTGGCACAGAGCTACAATGACCCCGTGGCGTACGCAACCGTAGCGGCTTGCATTATTGAGGGCAAGGGTGTTTTGTCACCCAGCGCTTTGCTGCATGCAATGCTCGAGTTGTTGAAGGGGATCTTGTACTGCGACGACGACCTGGTGCTCGCAGAAAGGTTGCGGTCGCAAGAAGTCGCAGTCCCAGTAGCGATCCGATGCGTGGTGTTGATGCTTGCCGGTTCTAGTGGGCCAAGCTCGGGATCGACCTCGGGATCGGGCTTGGCTGGCTCGGGCTCGGGCTTGCCGGTTGACTTGGTGGGCTTGTTGCAAAAGAGCTGTGAAATTGCCGAAAAGTTTGGTCTGGAAAGGATATTCGGTGCCGATGACTTGGAGTGGTTTGCGAGCAAGGCGTTCAACGCGGCAAGCTCTTGCCACTACTCGGATGGCGCCATTGACACGGGGTCGGAGTTGTGCCGCCTTTGCCGCCGTTTCATCGCGTTGGTTCCTTCCCACATGGACGGCGCCAGAGTTGAAAAGTTGGCTCTCTGGAAACTGAGGGCAGATATAATGAGCTTGTCGTTCATGTGCAAGAAAGCAGCATTGGGCCCAAACGAGTGGAATGTGGTTAGAGAGAAATGCGGCCAGTGTATGGCTGAGCTAGCGCCGGCTGACCGGTCAAACAAGGATTGGCAAGAGTGTCACAATCTGGTATCGGTGTTTCAGTTCCAGGCCGAGCTAGCCGCGGGGACGTTGGAATCTTCAGTCGCCGTTGCCAGGAACTTGCAGGGCGCCAACAGCAAGGAGCTTCTCGAGTTGTACGACGTTTTTGTCAGCTTGGCGGTGAATAGTGAACGAAAAGCCGGCTTCAAAAGAAAAGTCATCCGTGAGATTGTTGCGTGTGGGGCAAAGGCAGCTGGACCCGATCAGGTACGGCTAGTGGCAACATGGTCTCGGCAATTGTTTGAGTGCGTGGATGGCAAGTATGGCGACCGGGAAGAGTCCTTGGCCGTATTGCTCTATCGCCTTATCAAGACAACCCCTGAAGCCAATCTCCAAACGTTTGAGATAGAGTGGTTGTCGACAACGTTTTGGAATCACGGCGTGGTGTTGGTAGTGTATGTGTATCCATCCTGCAAGTTGGTAATGGCATTGTGACATACTAACCGAAACACAGTGATCACGACGATGTCGCGAGCGGACTCAGATGGCTATCATTTGGTGTTCTTTATTCAAAGTTTGTCCACGAAAGGCTCCATCAGCAGGTATGTATGGTAAAGTTACAGTTACAGGTGCCGTACCAATCCATACTAACCTAATTTTAGCTCATTGCCGTGTGGAGGCAGTTGTCACGAGATCAAAACATTGCAGAAAGTTTGTTGGAGACGGAGATTTGCAAGAATGAGTGATGGCGGAGTTGGCATTCCGTGCTGGTTTGCGGCAGGCATGTTCCCGAGCCTCGAGTTTTTTGCCTTTATCCAATGCAAAAAAAGGTCACGCTATCGACAAACTGAAATCGCTCATCCTCAAACGAGCAACGGCGGATATATTCCTTATCAGTGGATGCAAACAAAAACAACAAGAGAGAGAAAGAAAAAAGAAATTCCTTGTACTGATAAAAAGCGGTGCATTTCCTACCTACACAACAGCCGTTTCACCATCAACCTAGAACAACAACAACAACAATATGGAGAGCTCAAGGTTGTCACAGCATCTAGACAACACATACATCCCCGTTAGGAGCCTAATAAAGGATATTGCCATACCACCGTACCATCCCAGTTTGATTGTTCAAGATAAACAAACCACCGACGTTACCAAGTTGAAGCCGTGCGGGTGCTCGGATAGCTACTGTGTCAAGAATGCAGCTGAGTGGATCCCGCGTGCAAAGCACTGACTTCGGTGATGGCTATTTTTTTTTAGGGTTGTGGTTGTGGTTATGCTAGGTCTTTAGTTGAATATAAACTCGTCATTAGAACCAACGGACTCGGTAGTGTCTTTTGAGCAGTCGGTTGAGGCGGCGGGCAGGGTAGAGTTTGCTTTGTGTTGGGCCAACATGGTTTGGTAAAAGTATGGGTTCCTGCGTGCTGGACTCTTTGGTTCATATACTGTCTCCTTCTTTTCTTGACTGCGCTGCTCAATGTGATGTCCACTGTATACGCTGATTGCCTTCAGTACCTCCTTTCCAAGCACTATCCCCGGGTGGAATGGTACATATATCATGCTTGTAAGCAACACCATCATAGCATCCAATGCAAATATAAATGCCTCGTGTGTTATGAGGTAGCCGCGCCAGCCCTGGGACAACTCAACGACTCGGTAAATGCACCTGACGTAAACAAAAATGACCGATAGGAATACAGCCAAGGGTGTGTGGTTGAATAGTGGGCGTTGTCGCACGTGGCGGAAATTGGGATCGTAGTACTGCTCCAACTCCAGTCGTAGTCTGGTGCCCCTTTTGGTGTTGAACAACAAATGGAACCCCTTGGTGAGGGAAACCCCGGCACTCTTGCTGGCTTTAAAGTACAGGCGGTAGACAAAGTCAAACAACAACACAAGAAACAACGACATGGAAACCACCTGAAACGCTATCCCGGCAACCATGACATACGTCCCCGCCTGGGTGGCTCTAAACTGCTTCAACGCCGTTGCTGCAACGGCGCCGCCCGTGGCTTGGATAAGCAAACTCGCCACGTCGCAAAAGATGAAAATGTACGAGAACCACACTGGCCGGAGCACCGAGTACTGGTGGCCATGCACCACGATCAACTGGGCAAGGAAGTAGTAGATCCCCGCCATGATGAATGCCGGCGATATGGTGAGGCTGATGAATTGGCATAGGAACAAGTTGGGGTCGCTCCAGGCATAGTGCGCCATGGTTCGCGCCACATAGCCCGCCATTTCCAACCCCGTCCCACAAAGCATGCACACTGTAAAGTACCACGCGCGGGACCAGAACCCCAAGCCGGCGTAGACGCAGAAAAGAAGAAAGAATGAGGATGCAAAGAGCGCGTTGAGCGGCACCGATAGACGCATGGCATACAAGTTTGACTCCCATTCTAGCTGCTTCAAATTGAGGGTGGCGTTGAACATGGCGTCGGTGGTTTGGGGAAAATCCTGGGTCGCCGTGGCCGTGGCCAAGTACTGCTGTCCCTGGATAATAGTCCAGCTGGCGAGGGCACCCCTGGCGGCGCGGGAAAGAAAGTATAGCGAAATGGTATTTGTTTCGGTTGCCGCCAGAGCCAGGAGCTCGAGGAATGTAACGTCCAACCCCATCGTGTTGGTGGGGTCAATGGTGCTGATTGAAGTCAGCGTCGGCAAGGTTGTTGGTGTCCATGACGACAAGTACTTGTTGATTTCTGTCTCCATTAGTTGAGGAAGGGCACCATTGGTGGGAGGAGTGGGAAGGAAGGTGTCTTGTGATTTGGTATTTATAAGATTGGGCAAAGTAAGGGGCGTGAATTCCAAGTAAATGTGTGATGTCGTAAAAAGCCCTCTT
>JAJMCF010001017.1:37096-50323 GCA_030585045.1 Zhuliangozyma parablackwelliae | reverse complement strand
TTGGTTCTTTTCTTCAGCCATGATTGGTGAGTGACAAAGGAGAGGGGGGGGGGGGGGGAAAGTGGTGCTGATGTTTCTATTTATCCTCCAATAGAACCCATTCTATTATCTCTTTTGGGTTATCCTGATTGATCGACTGTGTTGTACGGCTCCAATATTTGCGGCAAGAGCCACTGTTGGAAGTGGAGCCCCAAGTGGATTGTGTCTTCAGGCTGCAAATATTCTTGGCAGATGATAAGGCATGAGCCATAGCTAATATCCTGAAATTTGGCTCAATAAGGTTAGGCGGGACAGGGTGAATATCGCCCGGTTATAAGGAGTATGGTGGTGGGGAACAAGAGGAGCAATCACAGTGCACCATGTATACAAACCATGGGGTCAGGGGGCAGTGAATACGCAATGGCTACAAACCATGGAGTAGAGAGGCAAAGAGTATACACCACAAACACAAACCAGGGGATAAATACAGTCGCCTGGAAGCACATTCAAGATTTCCCAGCTGGGGTTCCACAAAATATGTCAATTCTGTGGTGTTTTTTTTTGTTGTTCTTTTTTCCCTTACTTTAGCAGCATTTAGACACTTGCGCTATTTTTTTTTTTTTGGGATAAAAGCTTAATGAAAATCGTGAAATGGTGCCGCTTGCAAGTGACTTTATCTCGACATCACAACCCGGTCTGGTGAAGAACTGGTAGGGCGAGGGCAGCTTCATGGAGAGCTAGCAGGACGGTGCAATTTTGTTGTACCCCAGGAAATCACTCGTTTACCTGCTGCCAAAGTAGTGGAAATTGAATTGCGCTATGGTGCGGCTTGCTTTTTCCCGTAATTGCCGGTCAAAGCCTTAGGGATAATTTGTTCCTCAATTCGATTACCTACCCTGAAAAGTTGTGCCGTGCCTCCAGAATATGTGGTTGCAATTGCATGTTGATGCCACACATATAGGCAGTCTTAATCCATGTAGAAAGGTAATGATGCTTATCACACTAATCGCAGGAGTAAGATTATCCCACCAGGTGTGGCCTTTCTGTGTCGGGCCGACATGTGTAAGGCTCCACAATTTTGTCAATTTTTTGAAAATCAATTTAGTGCCACTCGTGAAACGCAAGAAATAGCGCAAAGAAGCAGTAGATAACACAGTTGGATGCACTTGCAGGTTGCCAAAATGAGTCCACACCACAGTACACGTCGGTTTTATTCCATTTTCCTCGCTGTTTCTGATTCTTCATGACGGTCTCCATTTCCCCATGGTTTCAAAAAATGTTTTTTAATGGCATAATGAAACGCGGCAGTGGTAGCGGCTATTGATACAAATGCACCCACTGGTTCAACCCATGATACTCAGACCCCTAATCACCCTGTGCAGTGAAAGTGCCCTGTGCCTAGAGCCCATGCTGTGTTGCTTCGACCTGGAGGGATAGCTTGTTCCATGAGAATAAACAATCAGACCTCGTTGTTTTTTTATGGAAGGCAGAAAAAAAAAAAGATTGCAGGTGACGCTAGCAATTTGGACTCACATAACATCAACATTGGGCATTAATACCATTGCCATCATCACATCCATCGCCACAGCCGTACCCATCAGCACCACCACCACCAGCACCAACACCAACAATCGATCAGTCTATATACAATGAACCCATTGAACAAGATAATCTTTCTATCCGCGCTCTTGGCTAGTGGTTTCCTACTCATTCTTTTGTCAGGTGCGTTGTTCAATAATTGGAAACCCTTGTGGGTCATATTGATATTCCTCGTTGCCCCGTTGCCAAACATCCTTGCCCTGAGCATCGAAGCAAGCAGAGACAACTTTTTAACGTTCAACGACCACGAGAACGCGGCCAGTCCCTTGGAAGAGTTTTGCAAAAGCTTTACTGGCTTCCTTATAATTTCTGGCGTTGCTTTGCCGTTGACTTTCTACCACACGGGCTTGATAGAGTTTGGGGCGATGATAATGAGCATTGCCGGGGGGTTGATCGTATATGGTGACATTATATTGTTCATATGGTTCTTCAGCCACGAGGAAGAAGAAAATGACGACTTTAACTTTTAGAATTGAAAGAGGAAGGAAAGAATGGGAAGAGGAAGGATGGAGATGAAGGGCGGTATATTTGTAAATCAGTTAAGCACAACTAGCAACAAGATAAGGATGACTGTGAGTATTATTATGGTCACCAAACTTCCATTCTCTCTAGCCCTCTGCTGAAAATCATTCAATCTCCTCGTTGCTGAGCCAAGCCTCAGGCGGGAATCGTCGACCCCCAGCTCCAAGTCATCGAGCAATATTAGGTGTTCATCCAACTCCCCGTTGATGGTCAATCCCATGGAGTGCTGGCGGCGGATGCTCCCGTGCAACTCGTCCAAATTCTGGTCTTGTTGCATAAGCGTTTGCTGGTGCTGGGCAAACATTTGATGGTTATCCACACCGCGTTCCGACGAGGTATCCTCCGGCACCCCAATCTCCCCAGACGGGGTATCGGTATATGGCTTAAAGCTCTTTGTCCCCATCAAAGTCTCATTAGTGTCATCTTGGAAACGCACAGTCTTGGGATTCTTCTTGGCGGCATATCGGTACTCAGACACGTCGATGTTGTTGTCGTCATCAAGTCGCACAAGCACCTGGCGGTACTGCTTGACGCCGCTTTCATACTGCAGGTACAAGTCGCCGTGGCCGGTTTCTCGAAAGTCGTCTTCTAGGTATTGAAGGTACTGCACTATTTTGGAGAGCAAGCCGATAAGCTCAAAGTTATCGTTGCTCGACGGCGTGAGCTGCAACGAGTATATGCTCTCCCTCTCATCAACGGTGTTTGTCAACTCCTCAATAAGCAACCGAACCTTTGCCAACGTTGTCTTTATCTCTTTTGCCGACGTCATTGTTGCTTGGGGGTGATCTTTGCTCGAGGGCGACTCCTTGTAGTTATCGAAATTGGTGCATACCTAGACTTTTTTTCTTTCTTTCTTTCTTCTTCCCTTTATTTCTCATTCACCCAACAAGAAGATCAACAGATCAACAAAACTGCCACCAGAGCGATTCGGGATATGTTCTCCAAGATCAAAAACTTTTCCGAGGACGTTGCGAAGCAACTCAATGACATGGGGTCGGTTGAGAATTTGCCGAAGCAACAAGACCGCTACCAGCAACTTCAACGAGGATCAGGCATTCTTCTGACAGAAACACCGAGTGAGAGCGAGGTGACGCAACCGCAAGACGAGCCGCAAGACGAGCCACAAGACGAGCCGCAAGATGAACCACAAGACAAGCTACAAGACAAGCGAGCTGTTTCGGACCCCACCTCAAACCCTTTAGCTACTTCACCAGGGCCAGTGTCAACACCCTCGCCAGCGCCCCAATTTGACCCCGAGAATTTACCGCAGCCAATCAAAGGCAAGTTGAAAAAGTTTGCCAAGTATGAGGAAAAGTACCCCATCTTGCTAGATGCGTACAAGGTCGAGAAACGCAAGGGAGAGCTTGTAAAGATATTCGAAACCGTTTTGAAGGAAAACACGCCCGTGAGCAGCATATCTGATGCCGCGGCACTAGTGGAGTATTTGAATGGCTTGTCGGAAAAAACCAAGATGTTGAATGGAGAGATTCGGAGGTTGAACAAGGAGAATTCGAGCTTGACGTATAAGGTGGCAAAGTTGGAAGAGGCGGAGAAAGAGGATGTGGGTAAACATGACGACGTTTTGAAGGAAAATATGGAATTAAAGGACAAACTCGGCAAGTACGACCAAGAGTTGAACGAGTCCATTGAAAGGCAAGCGGCATTGAAGCAGCAACTCGAGGAAAAGAGCCAGGAGATGGAGCTTGTCAAACTACAGCTCACAAAGGAAGAAAATTGCTCTGAAACAAATGCCGCTGAAACGGACAATGGATCCGCACAGTTGTTGGAGAAGGACAAAGAAATTGTAAAACTCAAGGCCCTCATCAACAGTTTCAAGGACAAGATCAAGCAGAAAAGTTTGGAGTTGGATGAGGTAAAGAAATCTGCACCAACAGCAACAACAACAACTGTGGCAGCCGAAACGCCCACGACATCCGTTGCCCAAAATGAGTCGACCCAACATTTGCAATCTGAGTTGTCCCAAGCGCAAGAAAAGAGCAGGGAGTTATCCGAGACGCTCCGGTCAGTGAAAGAGAAGCTACAAGAAAAGACCGAGGAAGTAGATGACTTGCGCGATCTGGTGAAGGAGATTGGTAACGACCTTGTGCACGCAAGGGACAAGATCAAAGAGCATCAGTTGAATGGAATTGCCGATCAAGATGCAAAAACCCATTTGGAAAAGATTAATGAGTTGACTGCAGCGGTCACGAATTGGGAAACAAAGTTTGACGCCAAGCGCAAAGAGTTGGGCAACGCCACTGCCACCATCTCGGCGCTCGAAAAAGAGTTGCACGAAAGGGACGCTGCCAGTAAAAAGTCGGAAGACGCATTGCGCAAGGAGATGCAAGCCGCTAAAAAGCTGCAGGGCGACGCCGAGTCAAAGTTGGAGGAGGCGCGCCGTGAGTTGGCCAGCTTGCGCCAGGAAAAGTCCACCCTAGAGCAGAGGGTGGCGGAACTCTCCAAGTTCCAGTCCAATGATGCGTCGCTCAAGCTTGAAATATCCTCGTTGCAAACGTCACTCACACACAAGGACAAAGGCATCAGAGACAGCCAAAGCAAGGTGGACGAGCTCACCAGGGAAAACAAATTGTTGCAAACGTCGGTGGCCAAGTTGCAGCAGAGCTCGAACGAGTTGCAAAACAACAGTATGGTGATGTTGCGGGAGAAGAGCAAGTTGTTGACCAAGCAGGAGTTGTTGATGGACAATATCAAGTCGTTGAATGGGCAAGTTTCCAAATTACAAAACGAGAAGCAGACGGCGATTAACGAATTGGACCGGACGAGGGGGAAACTCGAAGTGCTCGTTGCCGAAAAGTCAAACTCGTCCAACGATGCCCTTTCGTATAAGAAGCAGCACGAAGAGCTGCTCATGAAGTCTAGGGAGTACTTGCTTCGAATCGAAAGTTTGGAAGACGAGGTGAGCGAGGCGAGAAACATGTTGCAGGAGAGGAGCCGCGAGGCAAGCAGCATGCGGCGCCTTTTGGTTGACGCGGAGGAGATGTTGAAGAACAAGGATGCCGAGATAAAGAGTGAGCTCAATAGGTTGAACGAGGAAAAGATTGAGCTTGAGAGGGCGAACAACTTGGCGATAAAGAGGAAAGAGAGGCAGATTGACGCGTTGAAGGATACCGTTGAAGAACTAGGGGCAAAGGTCAAGACATTGGAAAAAGCGACACAGGAGTCGTCGTCGAAGGTGTATGAACGTCCTGACCAGCCTGACAACGAAATGGTGGGGGAGCTCAACCGCACTGTTGAAACGTTGAGAGCCGCTTTGCAGGCAAACACAAAGAAAGTGAAAGATTTCGAGCATTTGAACAAGGTGTTGAAGAAACTCAACGAAGAGAACAACTTGAAGTTCGAACGGTTGTCCAAAAACTACAAGCTCTTGTCGCAGCAATATCGGGGCATGAAGGAATCTAGCGAGTCGACTCCACGCGAGCTGGTTGATGGGACACGGTCGTCGTCACTGCCTACGCCGCCACAGCCACAGCAACAACAGCAACAACAACAACGGTCTACAAACGTTGCGTACTTGAAAAACGTTTTGCTAGGGTTCTTTGAACACAAGGAGCAGCGGGAGCAATTGTTTCCTGTTATCAAAACCATCTTTGAGCTATCACCAGAGGATGAGCAAAAATTTCTCATTGCCTTGAAGTAGAAAATTTTTACATAGCCAAGAATATATACACACACACATACATACGGATCTTGATGGACGCGTTCGACCAGAAGAAAAAGAGCTTGTTGCGCGAGATTGCTGAGAACAACAGCGACAATTTGGATGCATCGCCAAAGGGCACCATAGACGCCAGATGCTTGCCCATCATCAACTTGATCAACTCCGACTCGAACATGGTCACCACATCGTCGTGCTCTGGGAGGGTGTCTGTGTTTCTCGAGGGCATCAAGACCGATTCGCGGACCATAACCAAGGGGAACGAGGGCCGGTGGGTATTCGTTACTCACGACCCCACGGAGTTGGACGGGTGGTACGATGGCCAGGATTTCGCCTATGCCCCCAGCAGCTTCCCCGAGAACAAGCGCGCAATCTTGTTCAAGTTTGAGGCGTTGATTCTACACGTCAAGTGCCGCGACTTGCAAACGGCAAATAGGCTATACACAACCGCCATGAACTGTGGGTTCCGAGAGAGTGGGATCGGCAGCAATTGCAACGTCGCCATTCGTGTTTCAATAAAGTTGGACGTGCCAATTGGCTATGGAGAGAGCGATGGTGGCGATAGCAGCGACAAATTGGTGAGCTTTGTGACCAGAGAGTACTTGGAGCATATCACCCAACTATCAAAGCTTAGGTTTAGTGAGAATTTCCGCAAGATGGACCAGCTATTCAACGCCATTGAGGAGATGGTCAAGCAAAAGCCCAGCGAAGTCAAGAGTGAGAGCAAGGAGGAGAGGCGACAGCGAAAGATTGCCGAGGGCTTGCAGAGGCAAGAGGAGAAGAAACGGGAGGCAACAGGGGGGAAGCAGCCAATAGGGTGACTCAGTATGTATACACTGTATTGTTCGCATCTGCTAACTAAAAAAAAAAAAAAGGTGAGAGCTTCAAAACCAGGTGACAATAAAAATTTTCATCTCCATTTCTTCACCCTCACCCTCACTCCCCCCCCAGAATTAGCAGATAACAACAATGTCGGCAGAACAAGCAACTGAAAAGTTGGACCAATTGTCCGTTGAAGAATCCGCCTCCAAAGAATCCCAAGAAGAAGTTGTGCTTGGCCCAGATGGCCAGCCATTGTCCAAGAAAGCATTAAAGAAATTGCAAAAGGAGCAAGAAAAGGCAGCAAAGAAGGCCGAGAGAGAAGCTCAATTGGCCAAAGAGAAGGCGGCAAAGGAGGCCCAAGCTGCCAACGACCCGGCCAAGCCAAACTACGGCAAGTTGCCCCTCATCAACTCATCGTCCAGACAGGGCGTTTCCCGGATCCAGGTCAAGGGATTGAGCGCTGTTGATGACGGTAAAAAGGTTGTTTTCCGGGCTAGAGTCCACAAGACCAGACAGCAGGGTGCCACCATGGTGTTTTTGACTTTGAGACAGCAGAACGATTTGATCCAGGCGTTGCTCAAGGTCAACAAGGAAACCGACACCAGCGCCGTGTCCAAACAAATGGTGAAATGGGCCGGGTCAATCAATTTGGAATCGATTGTGTTGATTGAGGGCGTGGTTGCCAAAGTTGACGAGTTGGTCAAGTCGGCCACCGTCCAGGATGTGGAAATCCACATTCAAAAGATCCACACCATCCAAGAGACCCCTGAAAAGTTGCCGTTGTTGATTGAAGACGCCTCGAGGTCCGAACAGGAGGCCGAGGAGCTTGGCTTGCCCGGGGTCAACTTGGACACCAGATTGGATGCCAGGGTTATTGACTTGAGAACCCCCACCAACCAGGCCATTTTCAAGATCCAATCGGGCGTGTGCCAGTTGTTTAGGGAGTACTTGTCAAGCAAGAACTTCACCGAGATCCACACCCCCAAGATCATTGGCGCCGCTTCCGAAGGTGGCTCTAACGTGTTTGAGATCAACTATTTCAAGGGCTCGGCCTTTTTGGCCCAGTCCCCGCAATTGTACAAGCAGCAGTTGATTGCTGCTGACTTTGAAAGGGTGTTTGAAATTGCTCCAGTCTTTAGGGCTGAGAACTCAAACACACACCGGCACATGACCGAGTTCACTGGGTTGGACTTGGAAATGGCATTTGAGGAGCACTACGACGAGGTTTTGGAGGTGTTGGAGGAGTTGTTTGTTTTCATCTTTACCCAGTTAAAGGAGAGGTTCTCCAAGGAAATAGCAACCGTTAGGAAGCAGTTCCCGGTCGAGGAGTTCAAGATCCCCAAGGACGGCAAGATGGTTAAGCTCCACTTCAAGGAGGGTATCGAGATGTTGAGACAAGCCGGGAAGGAGGTTGACGACTTTGAAGACTTGTCGACTGAGAATGAGAGGTTTTTGGGCAAGTTGGTGAGAGAAAAGTACGACACTGATTTCTACATCTTGGACAAGTTCCCATTGGCTATTAGACCATTCTATACCATGCCCGATGCCGAGGACCCAAGATACTCCAACTCGTACGACTTTTTTATGAGAGGAGAGGAGATCTTGTCGGGCGCCCAGCGTATCCACGACTCTGCGTTGTTGAAGAAGAGAATGGTTGAGCACGAAGTCGACCCCAGCGTACCTGGCTTGAATGACTACGTCGAAGCGTTCACCTACGGGTGTCCTCCCCATGCTGGTGGTGGTATTGGTTTGGAAAGAGTGGTTATGTTTTTCTTGGACTTGAAAAACATTCGTCGTGCCTCTTTGTTCCCAAGAGATCCAAAGAGATTGACTCCATGATTGATTCCATAGCTTTTATATATACAAGCATGACATTTCTTTTTGTCTCTTCTCTGTAACGCAGTGTAGACACATGGTCTGCATGGGCACAATTTCCTGGCAGCTTAATTAAAAAAGCGGGGTGGTGTGTGTGTGGTGTGTGTGTGGTGTGTGTGTGGTGTGTGTGTGGTGTGTGTGTGGTGTGTGTGTGGTGTGTGTGTGGTGTGTGTGTGGTGTGTGTGTGGTGTGTGCAAGACAAAAATTAGTGCACGCAAAATTAAAATCCACCAAAGTGATACACAGGATAAAGAAAACAAGGTGGTTTGGAAGCTGGATGCGTGGGCATTATTGCATGGCCTAGTATATAAAGGGGACGTGAACTCGCCGCCGCTCACTTTTTTTTTTCCCACTTGGTTCCTCATTCTTTCTTACACTAACCTCCAGCGCCCACCTCTAGCGCTCATTCCCCTCCCCTCCTCCTCCTTCTCTCTCTCCCCCCCCCTTGTTTTTCGGCTCTGACGTCCGCAAATAATATCGTTACATTTTTATTTCGTTCCTCCCTCTCCCCACCCACAAACCACCACCACCACCAATTAACATTTACCAACCATGGCTTCCTACTCCATTCAAACAATTGAGACGACGCCATTCCAGGACCAAAAGCCCGGCACTTCTGGTTTGAGAAAACGGGTCACTGTTTTCCAGCAACCGCACTATACCGAGAACTTTATCCAAGCAATCTTGGATGCCATCCCGGAAGGTGCCCAGGACGCAACCTTGGTCGTTGGTGGCGATGGAAGATACTATAACGACAAGGTGATCCAATTGATTGTCAAGATTGCCGCCGCCAATGGGGTCAAGAAATTGATCCTTGGCCAGCACGGCATCCTTTCCACCCCAGCCACCTCGCACATCATCAGAATCAGAGATGCCACGGGCGGTATTATCTTGACCGCAAGCCACAACCCAGGCGGCCCCAAGAACGATTTGGGGATCAAGTACAACTTGGGCAACGGCGGGCCTGCCCCGGAGTCGGTGACGGATAAGATTTACGATATTTCCAAGCGGTTGACCAGCTACAAGCTCATTGACTTGCCCGACGTGGACTTGTCGAAAATCGGCAGCACCAAGGTGGGTCCCATCGACGTTGAGGTGGTGGACTCCACCCTGGACTATGTTTCCATGTTGAAGGACATTTTCGACTTTCCCTTGATCAAGTCGTTCTTGCAGACTGCCACCAAGGAACAAAACTTCAAGGTGTTGTTTGATGCGTTGAACGGGGTCACTGGCCCATATGGGTACGAGATTTTTGTCAAGGAATTGGGCTTGCCCGTGGATTCCATCCAGAACTACAAGCCCTTGCCCGATTTCGGGGGCTTGCACCCCGACCCCAACTTGACCTATGCCAAAACCTTGGTTTCTCGCGTCGATAAGGAGAACATTGCCTTTGGTGCTGCGTCCGACGGCGATGGCGACAGAAACATGATCTATGGCGCTGGCACGTTTGTTTCCCCCGGTGACTCGGTGGCCATCATCTCCGAGTATGCCGAGTCCATCCCCTACTTTAAGAAGCAGGGCGTTTATGGATTGGCCAGGTCCATGCCCACCTCGGGGGCAATTGACCTCGTTGCCAAGGACAAGGGGTTGAATGTGTATGAAGTCCCCACGGGCTGGAAGTTCTTTTGCTCCTTGTTTGACGCCAAAAAGTTGAGCATTTGCGGCGAGGAATCGTTTGGCACTGGATCCAACCATATTAGAGAAAAGGATGGCCTTTGGGCCATTGTTGCGTGGTTGAACGTGTTGGCCGACTACAACCAAAAGAACCCCAAGGAAAAGACATCAATCGAAGTCGTCCAAAACTCGTTTTGGGACAAATACGGGAGAACGTTTTTTACCCGGTACGACTACGAGAACGTTTCCTCTACCGGCGCCAACGAGTTGGTTTCCCTTTTGCAGTCCATTGTGGACGAAAAGAAGCCCGGCGATGAGTTGGCTCCCGGGTACGTCGTTTCCGAAGCAGCAAACTTTTCGTACACAGACTTGGATGGGTCCGTTTCCTCCAAGCAAGGCTTGTTTGTCAAGTTTGAATCCGGGTTGAGGTTCATTGTCAGATTGTCTGGGACCGGCTCTTCTGGCGCCACCGTCAGATTGTACTTGGAGAAGCACTCCAGCGACGCGTCCAAGTACCAGTTGAAGGTTGACCAGTTCTTGTCCGATGAGATTGCGTTTGTTTTGGAATTGTTGAAGTTTAAGGAGTTCTTGGGCAAGGAAGAGCCAGATGTGCGTACGTGATTTTGGCAAGTCGTCGCGACAATTGTTTGTTTAAGCACAAGGACTTTGGTACTGTGCAGATGGATATATTTCTATGAGTAAGATTAAAAAAAAAGAATCAAAGACCAAAGAATAAACGTTTCTAATTCATAATCATGTCAATTTCACCCTCTTACTATGCTCCTCCAAGTCGCCCTCGCTTTCTCGTTTTATAGGTGGCAACGCAACCGTGTGCGCCGAGTACTGAGCCGGTTGCTCGTTTCGGATCGACGGCAAGGTAGTAGGCGTAGCGGAATGCGCCCCGGGCGTTGGCACAGAAGTAGACCTCGACGACTGTTGCTGTTGCTGTTGCTGCTGTTGCTGTTGCTGCTGTTGACGGCTTTTTGCAGGCGTGGTGTTAGTGGAACCAGGAGCAGTGACAGCTGGACTGACAGAATTCTGGTCCTGCTGCTGCAGTTTCGCCTGGGACTGGTCCTGCTGCATCATCGTGCTGTTGTGCAAATTCATAACCTCGTCAAGTCTCCGCTTCATTGAATTCTCTCTCAACCTGGCTGCTTGTTCCATTGCCTCAAGCTCCATTATCCTCGTCCTGTACAAGTCATTCACGAGCTCAAGCTCGGAGATACGCGTCTTAAGGATCGTGAGCTCGTACAAGAAGTTGGGGTTATGGCTCCCGTTGTCGTTGTTATTGTTGTTATTGTTATTGTTATTGTTGCTGCTGTTGTTGTTGCTGTTATTATTATTGTTGTTGTTATTGTTTCTATCGTTCACCTGATACCCATTTGGAGGTGCTGGGTTTTGCTGTGGCGGTTGCTGGTGCTGCTGTGATTGCTGCTGGTGCAGTTGCTGGTTAAAACCCCCGAGGGCAGTGAATGGGGGCAACGACGACTCGCCGGATGCCATTTTATGCAAGGGAGGCAATGTCTGTAAAGGAGTTGTTGACCTCGTGTGGGGGCCAAAGGAAGGCGACGTGATTCGGCTTCCCAACGCAGGCAATTTAGGAGGCTGCTGTGGCAACACCGATCCCCCGTTTAATGCGCTCGAGAAAATCGACGAGGTTGCCGAAATAGGCTGGGAAATACTCTTTTCTTTGTTCATCAAGGATACGCCCGAAACGTTGGTGCCTGACCTGCTCTTGAATGTGGCACTGGGGCCCAATTCGTTTGACATGGTTTCCAAGGCGCCCGCCGCCTGCTGCATGGGTCTATCGGGCTCGGATCTCACGGAAGACGATGACGATAATGTGCCTGTATTGGACCCCGTCGTAGTTCCAGTGGTGGTTCCTGCTCCCGAGGGTATTCCTGATGTTGTTGACAACAACAACGGCGATGTGATTCTTTGCAAGCCAGGGGCAAATTGAGCTGGCGTGGACGAAGGGTAGTGCAATGGCACCTGGTTAGCTTGCAAGTGCTGTAAATGGTTGGGCAAGTGCAGGTGGTGCAGGTAGTGCAGGTGCTGGTGCTGGTGCAGGTGGGGCTGGTGGTGCAGGTGTTGGTGATTATTGTGGACCAGCTGGCCAAACGAGTTTTTAAACGTGGCGGGCGAGGTTGCTGCGCCAGTGGTGGCCGGCAACAACGGCGTCAAGCTCCCCTCTCCGGGATTCTTGGTCTTTTTCGCCTTGGGAGACTTTTTGCCGCTGCTTTTTCCATCCTTGGACGTGAGCTCCGGGGTGTTGGGGCTGGTGCTCGACTTGGGGTTGGCATTGCCATGCTTGATTCTGTTTCTCGACTTTATCGTGTCTGTCTTTAAGCTGATGGGGCGGGGCCGGCCATGCAACTTTAAAAACAACCCACAAGCGTTACACAACACCTGTCCGGTCTCGTCTCTTCTCCAGAGCGGTGTTGTTTGGGTCTGGCAGTTTTTGCACACGGGACTGGAAATATTGGACTTTGTGGTGGTGGTGCCGTTGTTGACATGGGTTGTTGTCTTTGCGTTTGGGTGTGCAGGACCAGAGCCGGTGCTGCTGGGGCCGTGTGATGGGGGTGCCTTTGCCTTTGACGGTGGGGTGGGCAACTGGGGAGCATCAAAAGTGTTGCCTACTTGGTAGTTTGGGGGCGGGTCCTTGCTGCTGAACTTGTCGGTGTGCAGGGCTTTTATCGTGGGTGTTGCCGAGACGGGAGCCACTTTTGTCAGTGGTGGTGCTGTCTGAGGTCCAGCTTGCATAAGAGGCTGGTGGAGGTGGTGGAGCTGTTGCTCTTGCTGCTGTTGCTGTTGTTGATGTTGCTGTCTGCTGCTGCTGCTGCTGTCTGAACTTCAATGTTTGGCATGGCCCCAAAAAGTCTATGCGGAGAGGGGGTTGCTTTATCCTGCGGGGGGTGGAAGAAAGAATGTGTTTGGTGTGAATATCTTTTTTTTTTTTTCTTTCTTCGCTCAGATAAGAAAACGTTGAGAATAGCAATTGGAGGATGTTATCTTATCTGCTATGAACTGGGGAACGCAAAATGGGAGTAGCCGCTAGGTGGGTAGCTTGGACGGCAATATAAAACTCTTTTATGACGTCTACCTGTAGCAAGGATTGTGGGGGGGGGGGGGGGGGGGGG
>JAJMCF010001017.1:0-33001 GCA_030585045.1 Zhuliangozyma parablackwelliae | reverse complement strand
CCCCCCCCCCCCCCCCCTTTTTATATATATTATATATATAGCTATTTAGTTCATTTTGCCTTTGTTTGTGCGGGTGGTTCTCTAATGACTAACTTACTGTTGTTTACATAGAAATAATAATTACCGATATCGAATTGAGCAAAGCAAGGGGTCTTGTACAATCGCCACTGATCCAGCTGGGTTGTTTGGAAAAAAGACACAGGGTGTGGAACGGGGAAAAGAACAAAAAAAAACTGACAACAACGAAATCTGGTGTGCTATTCGGAAAAAAAAAAAACCACCCAACCTCTCGCCAAACCACCAAACCACCAAACCACCAACAAGCCACACGTTCTTCCCCTATGGGCTCATTGAGATCATTTATCAAGGCCGTTAGGAAGGCCAAGACGATAGCCGATGAACGAGCAGTGGTTCAGAAAGAATCGGCCGCAATAAGGACGTCGTTCCGCGATGTGGCATTGGACCAAACCACCAGAAGGATCAACATCCACAAACTCTTGTACTTGTACATCATGGGAGAAAAGACCCATTTCGGGCAGGTGGAGTGCTTGAAGTTGCTAGCCTCGCCGCGGTTTGCCGACAAGAGATTGGGATACCTTGCATGCATGCTTTTGCTCGATGAGAACCAGGAGGTGTTGACGTTGTTGACCAACTCGTTGGACAACGACATGCAGCACCCCAATGCGTTCATTGTGGGATTGGCGCTCTGCTGCCTTGGAAACATTGCGTCGCCGGAGTTGGCGCGGGATTTGTACACCAACGTCGAGGCGGTGATTGATTCCAAAAACGTTTACTTGAAGAAGAAGGCGTGCATCGTTGCCGCCAAGTTGATTGAGAAGGAGCCGGATTTGGGCGAGTTCTTCTTGCCCAGGGTCAACGACTTGATTGGCGACAAACAGCCGGCCGTCTTGCTTGGCGCGTTGCGGTTGATTGACTCGTTGTACTTCGCGTTGGAAGAGGACCGCGGCGCTTTGGTAAAGTTGATTCCTAAATTGGTGGCCCACTTGAAGAGGGTCGCCACCACCGGGTACCAGCCGGACTACGATGTCATGGGAACCCCGGATCCGTTCTTGCAGGTGTCCTTGTTGTCGACGTTGCGGGTCTTGGCCACGGACGAGCACTGCCCGCAGCAGTACTTGGAGCAAATCAACGATATATTGACTCAAGTGGCGTCCAACTTGGACAGCGGGAAGAACGCCGCCCACGCCATTCTATACGAGTGTGTCAAGACCATCTTTGCTATCCAGTCAGACCAGTCGTTGAAGATTTTGGGGGTTAACATCTTGGGCAAGTTCTTGTCGACCAAGGATAACAACACGCGGTACGTGGCGTTGGATACGTTGTTGACGGTTGTGAATATTGAGCCGTTGGCGGTGCAAAGACACCGGTCGACCATTGTCAGCTGCTTGACGGATGGGGATGTTTCCATTAGAAGAAGAGCGTTGGAGTTGTCGTTTGGCATTCTCAATGAGCAAAATATCAGAGTGTTGGCGCGGGAGATTTTGGCGTTTTTGGAAAGCTACCACGACCCCGAGTTGAAGTCGTACGTCACGTCGCAGTTGACCATTGCTGCCAACAAGTACTCGCCCAACGACAAGTGGCACTTTGACACGTTGATCAGAATGTTGAAGGTTGCCGGCAGCTCGTTGACCCAGGACATTGTTTCCAGCATCCTCGCGTTGATCTTGCAATGCACCGACCAGGAATTGAAGAAACATGTGGTGTCGAAGTTGACGGCGTCGTGCTTGGAGGACCCACTGCAGTACGGCTTGTCGTTGATCACAGCATGGTCCCTTGGTGAGTACGGCGATTTGGTCGTGGGCAGCAGCACGGTGGAGGTCAACTCACAAAGCGTCATCATCACCGAGCTGGTAGTTAGCCAGCTCTTTGACGACTTGATGAATAGCGCCACGTTCACAGACGCGGAAACTATCCAGCTAGTATCGTACATTTTGACGGCAATCATCAAATTGTCCATCCGGTTCAAGGACCGCGAGGTTCTTGAGCACTTGAGGTTGATTATAGCCGCCAAGACCCACGATGCCAATTTGGAGGTGCAAATCAGGGCCGTTGAGTACCAGGAGATATTTGCCCAGGACCCCACGTTGAAACGCGGGTTGTTAGCCAGAATGCCAGCGCCGCCAGTCAAGCAGCGCGAGGTGTTGATGTTGCACAAGGCGACAGGCATGCAAAAGAATGGCAGGAGAGCTGTCAATGGTGGTGGCGGCAGTGGCAGTGCTGGAACAGCCATAGCCGCTGGCGATGACTTGTTGCTCAACTTGATGGACGACGACGTACAAACGACCCCTCCTTCGTCGCAACTGCAAAAGGATGTGCTATCGGATATATTTGGCGGTGGCAATGCTACAAACCAGGGAACGAGCAACGCGGTCGACAACTTGTTTAACAGCCCACAAGCCGTCTCATCGCTGGGAGCCAATGAGATTATTGCGTTCAACAATTCGGACATCAGGGTCGGCTTCATACCCCGGTCGTTCCCCCAAAACGGCCAGGCGTTGATGGAGGCTGTCATTTCGTCAAACAGTAGCGCATTGGTCGAGCAGGTTCAGCTTTTGATTGCGGTACCCA
Organism: Zhuliangozyma parablackwelliae; assembly: GCA_030585045.1. Lineage (NCBI taxonomy): Eukaryota > Fungi > Ascomycota > Pichiomycetes > Serinales > Debaryomycetaceae > Zhuliangozyma > Zhuliangozyma parablackwelliae. The sequence goes on along the minus strand of JAJMCF010001017.1, from coordinate 30,412 downwards.
AGACGCAGAAATTGAGTATATCCTCGACTTCGGGCGGCGACTCCATACTGCCTGGCAGTCCGGCAATAAGGCAGGTGTTGAAGATTGTGGGAAAAGCCGGCGCCAAGATCAAATTGAGGGTGAAGGTCAAGTACGTCCTTAACGGCAGTGCCCGCGAGGAGCAATTCGACTTTGCCGGGTTCGAGGAGGCTTTGTAGAATGTGCATGGACTTAGTAATAGGCGCCGTTGCTGTATATTGTCTCTCGCAGCAATAGCAACCAAACTGAAGAGGAGCGAAACACACAAGAAAAAACACATATATATATACAAGCAGAACAGGTCGCTCTGGAGTTGGCTCTTTAGGCCACTATGTTTAGATCCACAGTTACTGGAGCCAGGCAAGGGCTCCACATACTTTCCCGCAACCACCCGGAAAAGTCTATTCAGCCCAGGAGATTTTCCAGCATCGACACCGGGAGATCCGGGCAACCATTGTGGCCGTCGGCGAAGGTATTTATCAAGACTTTTATCCAGGAGGGCGTCAAGGTCCCGGGCTGGCTCTTGGCCCTCTCGGTATTGTTGGTCATATGGCCCCGTATACTGCAGCCAAGACTGCTGAGAAGCTCGATCACGTGCCCAAAGATACTGGGTCGCAGGTGCGGTTGCAGCGTATTGGGGTCGGCAAGTATGTGGCACAGGCGGAGATTCCAACAACGTATGTTGGATTAGATAAAGAGGAGGATGATGAATAGAGGAGATTGCGTTAGATTATTGGGTTAGAACGAAATTGGGTAATGCACATCTATTTACTTCTCCGCTCAAGACTAAGCTGCAAAAAAAGAAAAGAAGAAAACAAACTCTCTTCCCCTCTTCTCTCCCTCCCTCTCCCCCCCCCTCTTTGTTGGAGAAAAGGGGGTGACGCTATATATATTAGGTCATCTCTTGCCCCTATGTCTCAGTTACATCTTTGCCCCCCTCCAAACATGTTCAAGTTCAAGCCCGTGCACATATTATCCCGCACCTTTTCATCCACTGCCAGACGCTGCATCGCTGATGATTTGAACAATGGCATTGTCAACAAACGAATTTGGCCGCTGTACAACTATGTGTTGAAAAGCTACGCTACAGAGCTCTACAAGGGGTTACAGTGGGCGGTCACCCTTGGCGCAATCACACTCTTTTGGCCATTGGCATTGAGCAAGATCTCAGACATTGCTCATGATGCCCCCACTGACAAGGGAGCTCAAGTGAAGATCTCCCACGGCATTACCACGGTTACAATCCCACAGACATATGTGCATCGGGATAGAGGGGGTGTGATTGACTGATGAAGATGGTGGTGGTTATGTTTCTTCGGTGTTGTCAAACGAAATGCTGCTCTTTAGTTTATTCAAACTGGGTATATACATCATATAGGGTTTTTATTCTATTGAACCGCGCCATGTTTTTCACCTCTCGAGATTGTAATGCGTGCAAGGTTTGCACCTCAGACGCAAGAAGAAGTTCCTCTTCGTGGCCCTTGACGTCTTCACGCTCACATTTCTCGAGCAAGATCTTGTGCTCCAGCTTGAAATCTTCCACATTGTTCAACACCTCCGCCATATCAAACGCCAAGGCGTTGACGAGGTGTTTGTACGAGATAAAGTCCTTGTATCTGAACAAGTAGAAAGTCTTTGACGCGGCCCGGTCGGCACTTCTTGGCACTTCCTGGATCTCAAGCACGTTTGCCGTGATGAGCTGGTACACCTCGTTCCTAACTGTTTTTTCTCGAAGCAACACGGCGTTGGCAATTGTCTTTTCGTCACAGAGTTTGTGCGTCTTGATGCATCGCAAGATCCGCATGGCGTTTTGGCCAAGAGTGGCTTTGATCAATGCTTCAAGATTGTATTGTTTGAGTTGGTTTGTGAGGGATGCAAAGGGGACGGTATAGATACCTGGCGATGGTTCATTGAGAAAGTGGACACTGGTGCTGGAGGTGAGCAACTTGAGGTGTTCTAAAACGAGGTCAAGTGAGTGGCTCGGGGTGGTGGTGATTTCATGGCCATGGTCATGGGCGCTCCCGTTGCCATTGCTGGTGTAAACAATGTGCTCTTCGCCGTGTTCGAGCTTCACTTTCTTAGCACCTCCGTCTCCGTTTTCGTCCTTGACTTGTCCATCCAACGGTCTCTTTCTCTCCGGCTTGGCAAAGTTCTGGGTCAATATGGAATTTTCCAAGTCAATATCGCGGGAAAGCACTCTGGCCACCTCCTTGGCCAGGAACTGGATCTTTTTATCCGCTGCGAGCCCGTTTTCCACCGAAAGGACGTGCTGTCTCACATCGTCGGGGTCGGCAATCAACCCGCTGATTTCCAACATGGGGTACCGCAAGTCGGGACTGCTGGCTTCGATCAACTTCAAGCCGGCTTCAAAGACCTTGGCAGTGAGGGGACCGATTCTCGACTTGGCAAGCTGGATTAATGCCTCGGACCGCAAATGCTTTTGGAACCGCGGCAAATTGAAGGTGACAACGAGCTCTGGGTTCAACGTCTTGGTGCCGTGGACCGTGGTGTACAAGTCTTCTTGCGTTTGGCCCGATTGTAAGAGCTCATTGAGCTGCCTGCGTGCCTTCTCCTGGGCTTCGGCAACACGCTTGATTTCAGACGTGGTTGAGGTTCTAGGGGTGGTTTTCAACGTTTCTTGGTATATCCGGTTCCAAATGTCTTCTAATGGGTGGTACTCAAATTGCTGGACCCTTTTCAACCACTTTTCTTGGAATAGCCGGTCAATAAGGCGTTGCTTCTCCAACCTGTCGTCGCCAAACTGCGATAAATAGTCTTCAATCTTGACGTGGCCATTGATCAATATGTTTTGCACAATCTCGGCACTCTCGTCCCCATAACTCTGCTTGATGTGGTTAAGGATGTCACCCGAGTGGAGAAACAACTGGAGCCCCGTCTCGTTAAGCGAATACTGGAACGGCTTGCCCTCCTCGTCCTGCCAGTATTGCACGCAGTTCAACTGGATCAACGACACCAATGCTGACTTGACCGGCTTTAGCGGTACGTTTGTTCTTGTGGATATGAGTTTCGCCGTCTGTCTTCCATTGGAAATCAACGACGAAACAATGCACGAGGCGATCTCGCCCAAATGGGTCAGTGCTATGGTTGTGTAGAGGTACGACTTTGCCGACTGCGTTCGTGTTCTCAAAAGGATGTTTTCGTCCATCGAGAAGAAAAGCCCAAGCCTGAGGAATAGTAGAGCCTGGAGGCGGGTGTGGGATGCTTGGGTGTCAAAGGTTTGGTGTTAAAGGACCTCTTCTACCAAAAAAAAAATTTAAATGCTTCGGATGCAGGATGCGCATCACGTGACTATAACGTGATATGCGCCTGACACAGCCATCGCGTACGGTTGCCAAAGGGGGAGAGAAAGAGGTTCGAGGAATGAAGGAAAAGAAACATATACTCTTGCTTTCGGTGAGTCATTCTGCTTCTGACATCAACACGTCATGCCAGAGCAATTACAATGGGGGGTGAGTGGGTGAGTTTGTTGTTTCCCCCATCAATCACACTGGGCCATGAGGGGTAGAACGGAGTATGGGTGACCAGGTTTGTATCTCGCTGCGCTTGCGTATATGTAAAAAGAGCTTTCCTCGTCTGCAAGAGGGTTAACAGCACTGAGGGGGGGGTGAACCACCACGACTCTGGCGGCCGTTGCCCTCCTTTCTTTACCTTGGCTGCATAAGGTAGAGGAGACCTGGCCTACTAGGCGCTGGCGGGTAGGCTTTGGCTAAGAGACGCGTATAAAACCACTCTCTGCAGAGGGCTGCCCCATGTGTGTGTGGTGGATTTTTTGTTTGTTTGTTTTTGAGATTTGTTTTGGGTGGTGGTCCTTCCTTGTGTTCCCCTCTTCCTCTGCCCCTCTGCGTTCCAATCAGTCATACATTGTCACACGCTCATCCCGCACCGATCCCAGAGCCGATTGCGCAAATGAGCTGGGTGTGTACTTTCACAAGGGGGTGGCACAACGTTGTGAGCTCATGCAAAGGCTTGGGAGAGGAGAGGAGAGGAGAGGGGAAGGAGTCAAATGTCTCTCTCTGGTGTGGGTGTGAGTTTTTCCCCTTGTGGTTGGATTCTTATCTATTGTATACAAAATGTCGCTTGCAAAGGAACCACACTTGGCCACCACAGATGTGACCACCAACACCCAACATTTCTCGTGACAATGGGTTGAGAATATAATTGATTATGTATATATATATATATGGTTGTCTACACGACACTCGGCTCTCTTGATCCGCTAGTTGCAACTATCTCCGCCTGTTGAAAAGCGGGACATACATATACGTAGCGAACCACGCCTCTTTTTTTTTTTTTTTTTTCTTCTCCTTGTTGTAACTAGGAAAGACAAACACACACTCAATTGACTCATTCTGGGAAAACACTACACAGTGGCAAATACACATATATACATATATATTCTGCAGTCAGGGCCATCATCGTACACCTATCCGTCTACTACTTATTAGCAACGTATTCACGCCTGCTTTACTCAACTTTGCTATTTAAGTCCTGTGATAAGAGAAGCAACCCACGCGAGACAACCACACACTAGTCACACACGCGAAACACACACACACACACACACGCACACACACACACACACACACACAAACACACACACGCACAAGCAAACCACAACCATACCACGCACAAACACAGCCAGCCAGCCACAGATTATGATAACCATAGATTAGCCAGCTGTATTTATCCACAATGTCGATTGATCACAAGCAGTCAGATGCTTACATCAAAAAGCAGACTGCTAAACTTGGCCAAGTCGTGACCAACTTCTTTACCAAATCAGCCCAAATCATCCTCGAAGCGAGAACGCTACCCGAGCCAGCAGCATCCAGAACCACTCCGTTTTATTCTGAAGACAGCGCCAAGATCAACAAATGGTTTAATCTACACATGGTTTCGTCCGAGCTTTTCAAGGACGACTTGAAATTGTGGAGGCTGCCCGATTTGAGCAGCATGCCGCCCATGATTATTGAAACGTACCTCGACTTGAGGCAGTTGCCAGCGAACCAAACCGTGGTGTTGTTTGACGACAACGAACACCCGTGGACGGTGGGCAAGCCCGGCGGCAAGAGACAGGAGGTTGTTTTGGAACGATGGTTGATTGAGTTTGACAAGTCCACCAGCGGAAGTGTTGCTGACGAATTGCCATTGATATACAAGCAGGCAATCATCTTGTTCAGGAGCATATACGGGTTTTCGAGATTGATGCCTGCGTATAGACTCAAGAAGCGATTGCTGAACAAGATGCCCCTTGGCAACAAGATCTTGGACGGCAGCCAGCCCATCAGCTCCAAGGGGCGGATTGGGTTGTCCAAGCCCATTATTGCCGACGCCGAGCTGCACTTGACGCAAAAGTGCTTTCTGCCCATCCACACCAGCCTCGGCACGTTGAAGATTTCCATTGCTTATCGGAACCACTACGACTTTAGTGTCCATGAGAACGAAGAGGTGTTGTCGACAAACTTTACCCAGCACGACGAGGAAAGCAAGAACAAGACAATGTCCATTTCGCCATGCTCGTCGGAGTCGGAGTCGTCGTCGTTGTTTAAGGAGTCGACGTCGGCGTCGCCCAAAAAGAATATCCCGGCGAGGATACAGCCTTTTAGGGTAGGGTCCATCGGTGCGTCACCCCCGCCACACACACAGGCGCCTTTAGGTGCGGGGGCGCAGAACCAAGCCCTGGCGATTGTCCAGTCGTCGTCTTTGGAGCGGAGGATCTCTGTCACCAGCAACAAGTCGGCGTCAAACGCGTCGCTCGCGGCATTTTTGCGCAACCCGAGAAGTGGCACGCCGTCGACAAACACCATCCCCATTGCCAACGCCAACAACAATAACAACAACAACAACAACAACAACAATAGTACAAATCCATACGGTACGAGTTTCCCTCGCTCGGTGAGCTCATCGGCTGGTCATGATGACTCCACGTATGGTCATCCCGATAGCACCAACAATACGCCACGGTTTTCGTCTCTGTTTGGGTCAAGAGCGAGCAGACGGTTTAGCAGCACCAGTATCCGGCAGCACACGCCGCAGTCCGACAATAGTGTCGATGCCGCCTTGAGCGGGCTATACATTGAAGATGACGACATTAGCGACTTTGTTCGTATGATTGATAGCAAGTCGGACTTGAGGTTTTCTAGTGGCAGTGGTGGTGGCAGCGGCAGCGGCGGGGGCAACACCAACACCAACAATACTGCTCATCAGGAGCCATATAATGCCGATGCGTTGAACAAGTTTCAAATGTTGAGGTCGCAGCACCAACAATTGAGCGATAGTGTGAATGCCAGTGTGGTGTTGCACCACCATTCGTCGTCGCGGCAGTCGAGCAGAAAGAGTTCGTTGACTTCGCCTCCGGGGTCGTTTGGCCATAGTTCGTATCATAGCAACCATCACCACCATGGCCACCATGGCCACCACCATCACCAGCACAACGAGCACCTGCTGCCGCTGCCGCTGGTGATGCACCCGAGAGTGAAGGAGTTGTCACCCAGGCCAGATCATCGAACACCCGCCGAGTCAGTGACGCCACGACCACCAGGATCAGCATCGTCGTCATCAACAACCACAGCAGCAACAGCAACATCTACAGTGGCAGCAGCAGCAGCAGCAGCAGCAGCAGAAACACCTTTATCAAGAGGTCAAATAGTCACGGTGGCGAATCCGTCCAAGCCGAGCGCCAAGAGCGCTGCTACAACGGTTGTTTCTGGGCTCTCTACCAGCCCGTCGGTATACGACTATCGGTCGTCCATAGGGTATGAGGATGTGTTTGAAGAAGAAGAGGATGATTTTGGCAACGGCCATGATTCCGAGGGGCTGGGTAGCAAAGAAGGGGTGAACAAGAAGCAAACACATCAAAGTCATAAAGAAGATGACGACTTGTTATTCACCATGAGTGATATGAACTCGCGGTAGGTTGATGTTGTTGTGCATTGATTTATTTTTTATTTTTTTTGTTTTGCGCAGTTGTGTATTCAAATGTATGTAGGCTTCTATGGTTCAGCTTTTTTTTTGTTTTTGGTTCTATTTCCCCAGCGTCAATCATATTTCCCGATTTGGAGGTACAGAGCAAACAAGGTAAAAAACCACACAGGAGTGAGCAGGTTGCGTATGCGGGTGACGATGTATCACTGCTTATTGTATAGCCCATGTAATAGTTGGCAATGAGAAGCAAAAAAAAAAAAAAAAGAAAAGGAATGATATCCCCTAAAGCACTTGCGGAAAGATTGTGGAACAGGGAGTTGAGGTTTTTAGGGGGGGGAGGGAGTGTGTCGTCTTGACAACTTCAGATTTTGGGATGTGACCCAGAATGAGGGAGAGTTTGGCAAGAGGGGAGAAGGGTGAGAGAATTAACTTGTCGCATGATAATCCCCCGTGGTGGGGAACATATTAATTATTAATAGCTTGAAAGCCGGTATATGATTAGGAAGGGAAACAAAAACAGCAGCTCTTTGAATGCAAATAATCGCTTTACGCGCGCGCGTGGGCTCTCTCTCTCTCGTACTGCTCTCCTTCTGCTGCGGCGGGAAGGAACGAGCTTACTCGTCAGAGTCTTGGCCAGGGTTGGCGGTGTGGTAGTTCAACAACTTGAAGATCTTCCAGATGGCAAAGGCCGTAACAGACCCCAAGATTGGACCCACCCAGTAAATCCAATGGTAGTCGGGGAACGAGCGGGCGGCAACACAGGGACCAAACGATCTGGCGGGGTTCAACCCGGCACCGGTGTAGTAGACACAAATCAAGTGTCCCAAAAACAAGGCAATACCAATGACAAATGGAGCCATAAACGTAGCCTTGCTCTTTTCAACCGCCATCATCAACACGGTGAGACACAAGATGCAGGTACCAAAGGCTTCCAAGAAAACACCTCTGGTTCTGGAGGCACCGCCGCCAAGACCATTGGTGAAGAGGATTTCACCGGGGGTCATGGCGCTAGCGGCACCAGCGGCAGCCATACCACCAATAATCTGGGCCACCACCATAAAGGCACCTCTCACTGGAGGCACGGCCTGAGCGAGGACCAAAGTCAAGGTGACGGCGGGGTTCAAGTTACCACCCGAGACTCTAAAGAACATAAAGACACTCATCATAACGCCAAACCCGAAACCAAACGAAATCATAATCAACTGCATGGGGTCGGAGCCATGGTCGGGGCCTGGCTTGGGGATGGTTGGGTCGTGGTTGGCAATCTGGGCAATGACAAAGGCGACCCAAAGAAAGATAAAGGTGCCGAAAAACTCGCCAAGAAAGGCAATGAGGTGGTTCTTTAATGGCGAAACGTGGATGGCATCGTCGTACTTGGGCTCAAAGGGTTCGCGTTGAGCTTCAACGTCGGTAGTGCTTGAAGTCATTGTGGGATAGGGGTGGGGGGGGAGGATGGTAAGAGGAATGGCAATGGACAAGAAAAGGGAGGGAGAAAGGAGGAAGGGATGAGAGGAGAAGAGGAGGTGGTCACAGGGATTTATATAATGGGCTAGATCCAATAGAGTTGGGTATTTTTAGCACAATGAAACAGAAGCGGAACCAAATTCTTTTTTTTTGGTCTTTTTTTTTCATCAATTGTATATTATTTTTCTATTTTTTTTACTTTTTTTTTATACTTTTTAAGCTTTTTTTTGTGTTGCAATTTAAAGGAGCAGAAGGCAAGAAGAGGCGAATAGTTTCCAGACAAGCACACCGAGGATGCGAGTGGTAGTGTTGCTAATGCTGGTGCTGGTGCTGGTGCTTATGTGGAAACGACCATCGTAATGAGCATAGTGACGATTGAATCAGCGGGGGTGACAAGGTGCTAAGAAATGTAAATGTGCACATTGGTTCAAGTCTTGTCTTATTGACCGCAACTGGATGAAACGAGACCCTGCAATTCCGGGCGAAAACCTCGGCCAAGCCAGACCTGTCCAAGCTGGTCTTAATAAACAATTTGGTTGGCGGGGATAACAGGGCAGTGTGTCGGGCTTGTCAACAATTTCAACGTGGGCCATCACAGCAAGCCGTTGCTGGTAAAGGTGTGTCAAGAACCATCACTAATTCCGGTGCTGCGTTTGTAGAAACAAGCTTTTTTGGGGGGGCTTCGTTCTCTCTCTCTCGGATATTTGAATACCAGATTCGGCACCTACACAATTCGCAAGGTTTCGAAGCATAATTCCATGCTTCCCTTTTCCCTCCGCGGCAAAGATGAACACTGTTTTGTGTAATGGTGGCAATTGCTGGCTAGAGATACTGGTGGGTAGGGGCTACGATCGGCTGCTATGGGGCTACGGACGGAAGTGGGCTGTGTTTGTGTTTGCGTTTCCTCGGGGCGTGACTTGGCAGTCGGGAATATACTATATGCTTCTGCGCCAAGACGTTAACGCCGCTCAGAGAATTCCACGTTGCTCCTGCGGGATAATAGTGGGTGATGCTGGACGAAATAATACCAATCTATATTTGATCCTCCAACCGAAAGCCTTTTTTTTTTTTCTTTGTCTTTCTTTCTTTCCACTTTCACATTCACTTTTGTGTGTTGGAGAGAACACCTTGTGCTTCATATTATTGTTAGGCCGAAGGGGATGCCAAGGGAAAGGAAAAGTGGACAATGGGTGGGTGGAAATCTGTTTCAAGTAAAGGTGACACACACTCGGTGCTACAAGTGGCATGGAACTGTTACAGTTCCTACCACATCAATTATACTTCAATGGTTACAGCCATATCTACAGTTGCATGACCACATGCTGTGTACACATATATATTAGGTGCAGTTACATCTGCCGCTGGCTGTGATTGTGATTATGCTTTTTGCTTTGGTTGTGAAGAAGCCAACGAGAGAGTTTGATGACTGAAGAAGAAAATTTCTTTTTTTTCTCTCTCTCTCATCAACAAAATAGAAGTGAGGCGTGCAGATGATAGTTATAAAACCTAAAAACTATTGCGTCTCTTCTTTCTGCTCTCTCTTCTTCCACTGTCTCTCCTCCTCCTTTGTAGGTGCTGTGTGTTATTCACATCCATTCACATTTTGTGTTGTTACCCAAGCAATGCTCACACCGAGGCAGTCTCTCGAAGCAGTGTACCCACCAAAGTTGTCGGGGGACCCCGGAATTGCATGCCACCTTAAGTTTCCTCACCTCTGTCTTGCCCATATCCAGCATTACCCCCCATATGGGGCCAATTCGCTTTCTTGCTCCAAACTCCTATTTGGTCCGTAACTTTCACCTGTGGTAAAGGAAAACGATAACCAGCGTGCTTTCGCCTTTTATGGTTTCGCTCGCCGATCTCTGGATTGGTTGGTTTTGACACATCTTTTAACGGTCGCCCATTTTTTTGTTGAATTTCAAGTGGACCAAAGACTAAACTGGGTAAGTACTGTTCCGCGCGGGCCACGTAATACAGTGTAGTACAGTAGAAGCAGGGCTGGCTCAGCTTCATATCGTCCCTCGACGCTGTGGTGAGCTGCGAAAAGAACCAGGACGAAAAAAAAAACTAGGTTGCAGGTTGCTGAACAGGTTCTCTTGTCTCCAGTTGCACAAGGTAACTTTTGCTCCCAAAAAAAAGCTAAAAAGTGATGAAAATATACATCTTACAACCCATCCATCCCTTTCGTATTAGGTACCAGAGGTGCTTCCTAGAGATACGTGACGGGGTTTCCGCATAGTAGTTTGAGGGAGCCCCAAAAAAAAAAACACCCAAACCTAGGCACAAAGGGCACATTTCCGATGACAAAGTATATTGGTGCCTTTTAAAGTCATCATCATCCATTGGAGTGGCTGACAATCCTGCTACTTGCTGTGCGCATCCCACCACCTCGCTTTTCAATAGAGGACTGAACTGGGCTGAATCTGGCAATGTACTCTAGACTTCCTAATGGGGAAATGACGGGGTCTACTTTGAAACCTTAGTGATTTTCACATTGTGATGTTTTTTTTTTCGTTCTATGGCATGTTTCAGCAACGACAGTGGGATCAACAACAACAACAACAGAGGTGAAAAGAATCGAATATGCTGAATCATTCGTCACAATTCCCCTCGCCGTTCAAGATTAAACCAATCTACAAACAGCGCAACACGTCTTCGACACAGGAGAATGTATCAACCTCGCATATTATTGTGCCGCCAACACTACCAGTAACCACACCCAATTTTCAGCCACTGGATACCACCGATAATGTCCTCAGCTGGATCGACAGTCTAAAGACGCGGTATAACGCATTGCGAGTCTCGCAGCAGGAGGAATCGCAACAGTTGGAGATTGTGGATCGAAAGGAGCAATTGCGGAAAAAGTATGCCGACATGTCATTCGATGAGGAGTATAACAAACTTGGCACACTCCTACAGCGGAGACAAGAAGAAGAAGAGCATAGTGCCAGCCAGGGGCATGATGTTACAGCAGAGGAGACGAGTGTCGGAGAGGAGGAGGAGGAGGAGGAGGAGGAGTATACAACCCAAGAAAACGAACAGGATGACGGGGTGATTGAGATTCTAGATTCCGAAGATGAAGAACAAGAAGCCGGGACATACATTGATCATACACAACAAAGTGAACAAGAGCATGATTACGACCAGGTCCGTGAGGAACATGAGTTGGATTTGCCTCACAGATATCAACAAGCATATGAAGACGAGGAGGAGGAAGAGGAGGAGGAAGATGAGGAGGAAGAGGAGGAGGAAGAGGAAGAGGAGAAAGTGCACACGTTACCAACTGGGAGAATACCAGCTGTGTCGAACTTTATGAACACGCTCTCATACAGAGTGTTTGAAGGAAGACCGAGGTTGAGTGATGGACCAGTGTCTAGGATACGTGCGTCGTATTACGAACAAGATGAGGATGAAGAGGAGGAGGAAGAGGAGGAGGAGGAGGAAGAGGAGGAGGAGGAGGAGGAGGAAGAAGAGGAAGAAGAAGAAGAGGAAGAAGATTTGGCAGCCGAGGAAGATAAAGAGGAGGAAGAAGAGGAAGAAGATTTGGCAGCCGAGGAAGATGAATACGAGAGTGAAATTGACTATGAAGACGAAGTGATGCCGGTTGATAAAGAATACCTGGAGGGCAAAAAGCAAAAATACCATTCAGACGAGATAAATGTATTTGCTCAAAATCAGTTCACTGAATATTATTCAGGAAAAGGTGAACAATCCTCAACCGAACGCAACCAGTTTGCTCGAGTAGATGAGCAAGAAGTAGAACTAATTGGTTCAGGGGAAGATGACGGCGAGGGCGAGCTTTCCATTGAATATGAGCTCAGCAACCAAGACTTTTCTGGAAATCCCGAGGAGGAGTACGAGAATAATAACGAGGATAGTCTATCAGAGGGCTATGATGGTGAAGCAGATGTCGAAAATGAAATGAGTGAAGACCAACAGCCCCACCATGTCTTGTTTGACCATCATGACCTACTCCAAGTAGCAACACTGGCTTTGAGTCAGCGCGCTCCCCATGAACACAAGGAAAAGATAAGAACCTCAGGATACATGGCCGATTCAGAGTTTACCGATAGCAACCAACCAACTAGAAACCATGACTCTCTTGATGAGATTAGAGCTGCATACGATGAGGAGGGGGAGGAAGAAGATGAGGAAGAAGAAGAAGAGGAAGAAGAAGAGGAGGAAGAGGAAGAAGAAGGAGAGGAAGGGAAAGGGGAAGTTGAAGAGGTTGGAGGAAAAGAAAGGGAGGAGACGGGTGACAACAACAATAGTGACCAATTTCACGATCGAGACGTTGCACCTTTGCCCAACCCATTTTACGCCCATGAACTAAGCGACGACAAGATGCAGGTCGCCGACGATGGGGACGAAAATAGATCTGAAGGATCACTAGCCGACGAAAGTCAGTTTGAGTCGATAAAGCCCATCATCCATTTGGGCAACATATCCTCATCACCACTACAATCTGGTGAGAAACGGCGCGACTCTGTTTCGAGCTTGTCTGACCAAGGTCCGCCCGTGCCGATTTTCAAAACCATAGAGGAGGAGGACCCAGTGGTTGTGTTGGAGGAATTGAAGAAAGTCGAGCTGAAGTACCATATCAAGATCCAAGCCGTTGATGAGTTGGAGTATCAAATTAAATCGAGCTCGCTCGAACCTTTGGAGCTGTGGGGGAAACCTGAACAGAAACACACAACGCCTGATGTGCATGCGGACATTTTGCACGACAACCCGAACCAAAACAGCGGAGCTATTACCGACGCACGGAACATGGACGAGCTAGATGCGGGTGCGGGTGTGGGTGTGGGTGTGGCCGTGGGCGAGAACAGGGATGAAGTAGATGAGGGTGTGGACGAGGACGAGGATGGCATTACCGTTGACATTACGGGAGATTTAACAATTATTGAAACACCAATTGTGAGAGCCCTCCCAATCATGCAACATACCGAAAATGTCATTTCGCACCCAGTACTTGAGGACTTGGAAGACACGATGGTTGGCATGGAACTGGGAGGTGGTGATGTTTCCGTGCCGCATATACAACTGGCTGACTCGTCTACGCACTCCCAGCTGGGAGAGCCTGATGGGAAAGGAGAAGATTATGAAATATTGGATGATGATGATGATGATGATGACCAAGACGGCGAGGTCATTGCTCAAGGTGACCATATCCTGGTGCCAGAAATTGAACCTATTGGCGACGAACTAGATGCGGAAGAAGGGACAGAAACGGCTTTGGACTATGATGAGGTACAAGACGTGATTGAAACTCCTTATGTCGAACCAGCCCAACACGAAGACGAGGTAAGAGCTACCGCCGAGGTCACTGTTGAAGAAGACGAACCTTTGCAAAGAGAAGAGTTTGAAGCCGAGGATGTCACGATGCCATTGCTTGACTCTATACTTGATGGCACCACACTGCAGGATGAAACGCATATATTGACAGGCTACGGACATGATGAGCAGAAGGAACCAGGTGCGGTGTTTTTCAAGGGGGAAGTGGAAGCGGCTGAAGTTGGAGACAATGACGTGACTGACAAAGATGACAAAAAATCAGAGTTTCCAAAAGTGGAGAAAAACGTCGCAGAGGTGGATGAGAATGAGGAAGAAGTGCAATTGGAGGATGTGGTTGACCAAGAAAGTGAATTTGTTGACGACAAGAGCGAGGGACGAGAGGATATGGAGAATGACAGGATAGAAGTGCCCGACATTGACACGATTGTTGAGGATCCCGAAGACGACCTTACTACTGACGCGGGCGTGTCTTTTGCAGAGCCTATTGAGACTCCTGAGATCGACACCATTGTTGTGGATTCCAAAGACAAAGCTACATTTGATGAAGATGAGCTAACGGTTCCAGATCTTGCAGAAGTCATTGAGGCCCCTGAAATCGACACAATTGTTGAACAGCCCAAAGACGAGTCTACAATCGATCATATTGATGTTCCAGAAATTGATATTATTGCTGAAGAAAGCAACGCGGAGGAAGAGTCAACAACAACAAGTCGTACTGTCCAAGCGCCTGATCTTGATACAATAACTGAATCTACCGAAGCAAACTATTTGGAAGAGGTGCTGGATGTACAGCAGCCTGCCAGTATCCTTTCTTCAATCAAAGAGAGAATCGCTGTACCCCACGTCGAGACAATCGTTGATGCCGACACTGACCTGGCCAACGAAACAAACACCACCTTTCCTCGCGAATCTACCCCTCTCGAGGAACCGCACATCCTGCTGCTGATCCTACAAGATGATATACAACCACCTGAAATTCAACAGGTTCAAGACACAACTACACAAACAGCGACTCTAGAGGACTTTACTGTGCCCGAGTTGGATACGGTTGGCGATAAAGGCGAGGTGTCAACTCCAGAGATTGATACCGTCGAGGATAGTACAAACGTGGTGGTATCAGACACCGTCACAGACGACGCGGAGTTGGGGGTCAAACAGGAGAGTGAAGATTTGTGTGCTGGTGGTTCATCAAAGAAGCGCAGCCTCGATGCATATATCGACTCTCCCACTAAGCGAATCAAGAGTGCCATCACAGGCTTTTTCTCGAGATTTTCCCATGGATCCCAAAATGTTGACACGCCTGAGTTGGATAGTATTGACACTTTTGAAAGTGGCTCAGCTAACACGACTAGTGATGGTGCAGGAAGTCACCCCACCGAGACTGCAACTGGGACTGTAACCGAGACAGAGATTGAGACCATTCCGGAGACCATGTCAGAATTCGTGCAAGTAAAGATGTCGCCGCGAAGAAAAAGACACACCAGGAGATTTGCGAGCGTCGAGGAAGCGCTCTCTCCCCAATTAAAGAGGAAAAGAGGGAGACCACCCAAAAACAAGTCCAGGCCCATTCCCAGGCCCATGCCCGAGACAGTAAAGGGCTCACTCCCGGAAACGATTTCCGAAAGAGTTGAGGTGGAAGTGAACAACCACGGCGTGAGGGACATTGACGAGACCGTTTCCATGATCAAGGCAAAATCGAAAAGGACCGTGCTTGGGTTGGACCTCGAAGAGGTGAGCACCTTCTTGGAAGACAATAGAAGTACTCGAAACCAGCCCCCCGCACTAGTGAGCAGGAAGTTGAGGTCGGTCAGCGAGCCAAGCGGTATACCGGCAGCTAGGCAGCCATCTCTTTTGCCGAGCTGGACGTTGGATGCACGGCCGGCATCGAGAACAAGATCAAAGTCGCCGATGAAGAATGCCCCAGTAGATGAAGTTGCCGACCAGAATCTCAGTGCTGCAGAAGGAGGGGGAGGAATGGGAGGAGGGGGAGTACAAAGAGAAGGAGGGAGAGGGGGAGCAAGGGGCAGAAGAAGAAGTAAACGGATCCATTCTGAACCCATTGTGCCAGAAAAAACCGACGTTGAAAGAGGGCGCCTGAGAAGTAGATAGATCTGGTTGTTTTGCTGGTAGCATTTCTAATAGTTTGTTTGATTACGCCAAGTACTTCATCCCCGTTTCAAACACACTGAAAAACACCATATTGACTAAAAACGACCGGGTCACGGATATGCCCAACCCTCTGTACGACCTCTTTTCAAACTTTTGCATTCGCCTGTGCTTGGGCGGGAGCGGCTCCAACCCCTGGCTCTTTCGCAAGATGTTTGTCACCGCATCCTTCTGCACCAACGACTTGGTGGTATCCACCGGGAAGATCAAGACCCAGCTTAGCACCCCGGAGAGTCCGCCCGCAAGCAACACCGAAAACGGCGACGAGACGCTGGAGTTTTTGTTGATGACCTCGTTCATACTCCATTTCATCGACTCGTAAAGGGAGTAATAGATCCCAGAAGAGATCGAGTCTCGTAGCAAATGGTACTTATACCCCGAGTACAACCCCATTGGTCCATCGTACTTTATAATCTGCCTCACAATGTGCGAGGTTGAGATTTTCATTTCCTGGTTCACGGCGGGCAAGTTCCCCGGGAGCTCCTTGAGCGATTTGCTCCGCACCAACCTCTCCAATTGGGCGTAGATCTTGGTAAACTCAAACGGACATGCAAACAACGAGACTCCGCCGCCGGCAACAATGCCAGAGATGAAACACACAGGGATGTTTTGAACAAACGGGTGGTTCCCCAACCGGTCGTCAAAGATTGCACGGTGGGTATGCGGCTTTACCGCGGTGAATATGGAAACGCTTATACTTTTGGACAAGCTGGTGGACACGAGTGGCGCCCAGATCCCCCGAAAGAACCCTCGCACACCCTCCTTGGCGTACGTCTTTTTCACGCAATCAAAGTAGCTCGTAAAGTTCTTGTGTGTCTGCATGCGCGTCTTGACGGTGTCGAGGGGGAACCCCACAAAGGTTGACAAGAATGAAGCGCAGTAGGCAATAATACTGCCCCGAAACGGTTGTAGCGGCTGGGGGAAAACGTGGAATGCATTGGTGTAGTCGATCTCCCCGGTGATTGCCGGTATACCGGTGGTTTGTTTGTAAGGCGATGCCATTGCAGAGGAGGAGCAGTAGTGGTGGTGGCGATGGCGGCGTGTGTGTGTGTGTGTGTGTGTTTGTGTGTGTGTGTGTGTGTGTTTGTGTGTGTGTGTGTTTGTGTGTGTGTGTTTGTGTGTGTGTGTGTGTGTTTGTGTGTGTGTGTTTGTGTGTGTTTGTGTGTGCGTGTGTGTGTGTGTGTGGTGAATGGCCAATTACTGTTGAGATCTTTGTAAAGCGCGAAGATGAGTAGAGGTGAAAATATAACCGCAATCGCATTGTATTTACAAGATATATACATACACCCGCCACTGTTCTTAGTATCCCCTCCTTCTGGCATCCCTGATCTCGTGGAACACGCCTCTCATCTTCTCCTTGAACCACTCGGTATTCCATTCTCTCAATTTCAACTGTTTGTATTTACCGCGCGGGATGTGTCTTGCTCTTTCGTTCTTCATCTTTCTGATATGGTTGTCCCTAATAATTCCCTTGGACCTTAAAATGGCATGGGAGACGTTCCCATAAGAGACATTGACCTGTCTGCCCGCATCGTGGCCAAACTCCCGGATGGATTTAGCGTGTTCGCGTGGTGACATTTCCTTGGGCTTGAAGATAAAGTCGGATGTGTTGTCGTGCTGCCGGTTCTTGGGAATCGATTTGGACAACAACTCCTCAATGTTCATTGCCGTTGTCCGGAGCGGTTGTGTCTTTGGTGGCTGCTGTTGCTGTGTTTGCGCATTGGCCTGGCCGGTAGTCGCATTAAGTGCGTTTCTGAGCTGGTCCAAGCTGCTGGAGTTGAATCTGACGGAACCCCTAAAACCTATTGGTTGTAATCCTACTCCTCTTGCTAGTATCGATCTGAACATGGCGCGTATCTTTCAAGCGTAGCGTAAACACCCCAACCTTGTCGATGGAAAAAGAAAATTTTGTCTCTCTCTCTATAGTCCTGGCCGACGTGGTATGCGCACTACCACCGAATCGTTTGACAGGAAAAGACCGAGTAAGAAAGACGCATAACTGGGCAGAGGGGCACCAACACCAGCAAGCCTAGCACCAATCTCTCATTCCAAACCTTGAAAATATGTCTGTCGATATACTGAAAAGGACCCTTTTTCGGTGCCCCAATGTCACCCTTCACCCCATACAACCGGGACCAGTCAACTTGCGCAAACTACCCCGAGCAATATGGCGCGGGTCGCTACGATTGTTGGAGCTTTCGGAACTGAGCGAGTCACGATTCCGGTTCCGGTCAAGGCTCGAACTCTTTAATGAAGACGTGACGTGGTGCGAGACGGTGTATATTCCCCTGGAGACTGTGGGCGGGAAGCAGCGGATTACCGAAATCGATGAATGCCATTATAGAGTGATTGTCCACCCGTCAGAGACCACGCACAACGACACAAACGTTGCTCTTTGCTTAATGTTCTATAGTGAGACCAGCGGCTCACGGTTTAGCGAAGTTTTGGATGTGTTTAATTCAAAATACCGGTATGAGGAACACAGCTACTACTACGAGAAAATGAGTACACCCGTGGAGCAGCTACAGCAAGACTTTTCCTTGCAAACGATAGACCATGTTGAAAACCACACAGAAGGGGAAACAGCGGGAAAGGAAGAAGACGAGGAAGAAGAAGAAGAAGATGAAGAAGAAGAAGAAGAAGAAGAAGAAGATGACGAGGAAGAAGAAGAAGAAGAAGAAAAAGAAGGCGACGAGGAAGAAGAAGAAGATGACGACGACGACGACGACTTTGGCGAGTTTATTAGCAAATAGATCTCAATCCCTACTTTCGTTTGTAATACATCTTGTGAATCAACGGGTGATGGCTCTCCTTCAACTCCTTGTTCTTGTTCTTGCTGTACTCAATGTACGCCATGTCCTCGCCACCAGCAAGACCCGCCAACGACCCAGCAGTTCTCAAGGCGTTTGCTTCTCTCCTTTCCCTCGAAATGAAATTCGTGTCGGCGTCATCGCCCACTTCCAACCCTGCCGCATCCTCATTCTTCAACAACACTTGCTGTAGCAACTCCCGCCGTTCTCTTGCCGAGGCGTACGCCAAGTCGGGCAACTCCTCCATCCCGCTCAAGTGCGTAATCACTTTGAACGCGTACCCTTGATCCACCAAGAATGCCTGTCTCTTTGTCGAGTAGTACATCTCCTGGGTGTCCTTGGACACCAACGAGTAGAAAAACGCATTAAACCCCTCATCGTTACGCCTCTTTGCTCTCAAAATACGGCCCAACCTTTGCGCCTCCTGTCTCCTCGACCCGTAGTGCGAGGAGATCTGGATCAAGCATGTTGCCTCAGGCAAGTCGATCGATGTGTCGCCAACCTTTGACAAAAAGATGGTGTTGATCTGGTCGTTGTGCTGGAAATTCTGTAAAATCTTCATTCTTTCCAGCTGGGGCGTTGATCCGTAGATGAACGGCTTGCCCAACTTTAATGCATACTCCTGCAACGCATAGACATTGTCGCTAAACACAATTATCTTGTCGCCCCTCTTTTCGTGGTAATGGATCAAAAACTGGCACGCCTGGAACTTGGTGGGGTTCATAATGTACAAAAGCATTCTTTTCCTAGCGCTTTCTCGCAAGTACTCCTGGTAGAACTCGGCCGTCATGGGGCACCACACCTCGGCACATTGCACGTTTGCAATATGGCCCTTTTGTGCCAAGTCCATCCAGTTTGCCTCGTACAACTTGGGACCAATCAAAAAGTTCAAATCATCGATTTTGTCGTCCTCACGAACCAATGTAGCCGTCAATCCAAGCTTGGCGTGGGCGGCGATAGTTGTCACCACGCGCCTAAACATATTCGCAGGAACAACATGCACTTCGTCCAAGATGATGAACCCCCACTCGCGAGACCGCAAAAAGTCCATCACCTTTTGCGAGTCGTGCGACCGGTTCCTCGTGTTTGCCACCATCGAGTAGGTAGACACAACCAACCCGGACTCGCTGGCAAACATCTCCTTGTTCTCCGATGTAAAAACGGCAACACTCTCGGGCTGTATCGTGCACCACTGCAAAAACTGCTGCCGCCACTGCATCACCGAGACAGACGACGTGCACAACACAATCACCGACTTTCTAATCGTGCACGCGGCGGTGATCCCCACCAACGTCTTCCCCGCCCCGCACGGCAAAACAATAATCCCCGACCGGGCACGCCCGTTGCCAAACATCTTTGAAAGCGACTTTTCCTGATACGGCCGGATCTGCGTGGACGGTTTCAAATCAATGTCCAAGTCTGGGTTCCTTGCGTCGTTTCTGAAATCGTACTCCTCCAAAACGGGGTACTCAATCTCCTGGCACCGCCGTTTCACAATCTCCACCGAGTCGTGGGCAATCTCGAACGAATGGACAGTGTCCATATCGTCGTCGTTTTCATCGTCGTCGTCAGCAGCATTGGCGCCCGTTTTCCTCCCCACAACCGACGCAAAGATGTCTTCGGCTTCATTGCTTGCCGTTCCCTTTCCATCCTTCTTCGATGTCCCGGGGATGTTGATATCGTTTGCTGGCGCCGCTGATTGCACTAGCCCGTTATTCTCGTCCGTGTTCTCGGATGATTGTGCCCTCAACGGGCCAATAACTTCATCCTTCAACAACATCTGCAAGATATCCGCCTGGGTGCTCTCGACAAAGTACCGATTGTGCTTCAAGACCAACTTGACCTTCCCGTACGATATAGTGGCCGCTTTGATGAAATTGATAATTGATTCTGCAACAGGCACCTTCGACAACCGGTTCAACACGGATATTATATCGTCAGTCTCCAACCCCACCGACACGGCCGCGTATAGCGAGTACGCCGTGATTCTATATTCGTGGATATGCGATGGCCGTGAAATTGGCTCGGCAATCGTAACGAGGAAATCCTGCGCCTGTTCAGCCAAGGGCGAAAAGCTCTCCAATATGATTCGCCCGTCATTGGGACTTATCCAAATGGGTCGTGAGAAGTGGTCGGGCTTGAGCTTGAGGTACGAAAAGTCTGCCTTGCCGAATGTCTTGGACACCGCGTCAGGCACGTATTCGGGCGGAATGTCCGGTGTGAGTTCAATAAGCTCCTCATCGGAAAAGTTTGTGTCTTGGATATCGTATTTGAGCTGTTCGACCGTCTCTTGTGCTTTGTGTTTCCTTGGATTGCCAGCGTTGCCAGCGTTGCCAGCGTTGCTTGCTTGCTGCTTCTTTGCTCTGGGCTTTTTTGCCCCGTATTCGTCATCGTTTTGGTTTGTTCTTTTACCTTCATCTTGATAAATATCTTCGTCTGAAAAGTTTCCGTCATCAAGCTCAGCATAGTTGACGTTCCCTGATCTTCTAGACATGCTCGATGAAAATGAGAAGACGGGGGGGTTGGAAGTAAGGAGAGAGAACTTGGTATTTGGGAAGAGGTTTTTGATGACACAGGAGATCAAAATCTATATGGTCGTGTGAAAATCGCCAATTTCTAATTTATTTATGTATTTCTAATCGGTAAATTTGTAGCTGCCACTGGCCATAGTAATGGACCCGCCCTTGTAAGCGCCTTTCTTCATCTTGTTTTTGTTCTTGGTGAAGTCCTTACCTCTAACTTGTAACAATTTTTCGTTGGCCATTTCCCCCCAGGTTCCTGCTGCTCCCTTGTATGTGTTGTCTTGCAAGGTCGAGTCTTCAAACGTGATCTTGGACTTGTCTATACGGGAAAAATGCTTCCTTTGACCCTCTTGTAGCTCTGACTCTGGTTCGGGCGAGACCGATGACGGGTTGGAGAATGATTCGGTGGTGGAGGACGAAGATGTTTCCACGTGTTTCCGCTTAGTTGACGAGCTAGCTCCATCAGAGTCGCTCCTTCTCTTTTTGGGAGTAGTCTCTTCCTTTTCAGACTCGGACTCACTGTCACTGTCAGACTCAGACTCGGACTCAGAGTCGCTGTCACTGTCGCTGTCTTTCTTCTCCTCTTCAGAATCAGAGTCGCTGTCGCTGTCTTTCTTATCCTCTTCGGAGTCGGAGCCAGATTCACTATCGCTGTCGCTGTCTTTCTTCTCCTCTTCAGAGTCAGAGTCAGAGTCGCTGTCGCTGTCTTCTTTCTTCTCCTCTTCAGAGTCACTGTCGCTATCGCTGTCTTCTTTCTTCTCCTTCGTCTCCTCCTCATCATCACTTTCACTTTCACTCTCGCTAGATGACTCTTCAGACGATGACTCGCTAGAAGAGTCGTCGGAAGAGTCGTCGGAAGAGTCGTCGGACTCGGACGATTCGTCCTTAGCCAAAACCTTCTCCAACTTCTTGTCAACTTCAGGCAACTCAATCTTTTGCTTCTTGATGGCCTTGTTCAACTTCTTCCCCACCTTCTTCAAGTCGCCATCTCTTGATATGTAATCCTTGATGTAGGCCAACACTAGCTCTCTTGGGGCAGACATTCTTTCCTTATTTGTGGTTGATAACAGTCTTTTGATCAAAGAGATGAGATGGTTGAAGAATAAAAAAAAAAAAAAAAATTTCAGGTTTCCACTACTGGAAAAAAAAAAAAAATTTATACATATCCCATTCACTCTCTACAATATACAAAATAAATAAAAACATATCACCAGAAGCAATCATCACAACTTGATGCTTTTGTCCAAGATGCCTTCCCTCTTTTCATAATTGTAGCCATAAACATCGTCAAACTTCAAGTCAATCAACCTAGCAAACTCCTGCGCGGCAATAGCCTTCCTGTCCTTGCCCAAGTACGATTCTGGCACCTTACTTCTCTCGATGGGGTAGGCCTTGGCTCGCTTGCCCAAGAGGTCAGAAATAACGTCAATCAAGTCATCGGGCTGTTCGACATTCACCAAATGTTGACCCTTTTCGATATCAGCCGTGCCCAACAAAAATTCAGGGTTGATGGTACCTCTGATCCAGGTAATACTTTCTGGTGGGTTCCACACGCCATCCTTGCCAATGACGTGGTAGATGGGAACTCTGATATTGGGCAACGCCAACATACCGAAGCCGATCGACAGGAACGCACCGTAGTAAGCTGCCATCTGCTGTGGCTTGGCACATTTGGCCTTGTAGATAGTCTCGCCCGTTGTTTTATCCTTCACTTGGTAGACCTCGTCGTCTATGTAGTCCTGCAAGCACTGAGGGTGCATGTTCTTGCTAAACGACATCTCCTTGAAGAAATAGTCAACTTCCTGCTGCGAGTCGAATGTGTCGATAATCAACCTCGAGATCTTGCTGAAAATCTTGGTGAATTTGAACAACCCATTCGGAGCACCGTAGTAGACGGCCTCAATTGGCATGACGGCGTCAAACAAGGTTGGTTCCAAAAAGGTGGAATACAACGCGTTGAACCCGCCCATCGAGTGGCCAAGAACCACGTTACGCGACGTGAAATCGTTCTTAAAGTCGCCTGTAGTGGCAATCTCGTGCTTGACAATAGCAACGACATCCTTGGCGCCGTCGTCCCATCTAAAAATGGTTCCAATGATCTCGTCGTTCAACAAGGACGAGTCGCCATGGCCAACCATATCGGTGGCAATAATCGAGTCGATAAACGGGATCTTACCCTCCAGTGACAACTGGTATAGTCTATTGGCGTGGTACTTCCAAATGGACTTGTTGAACCCAGTACCGTGGCAGAAGAACAAGTTGAACCGCAAAGTGTCACTGCTGGGTGGTTGTTGGGCGGTCTTGTACTTGTGGTAAACAATTCTCAACTTGTCGGCATCTTCGGCGAGTAACGTACTGCCGGGCGCCCTATGTGGGTGGGCAGAAGCGATCTTCTTTTCAACAGTGTAAAGAGAGGACATGGTGTGGGTGGGTGTAGGTGATGGTGGTTGTGTAGGTGATGGTGGTTGCGAGTTTCTGATGCTGCTCAAGAGAAGAGCAAACGGTGCAGTTTATATTTCGTTTTCAGGCCGAGGAGCAAAATGGCATATTCATGTGAATGGCCAAAGAGTTTAATGTTGAGTTTGAGCGCCTTGATTTTTCTTTGCTAAACTCCAGCGAGGGACAAAAGAAACTCGATAAGGGGAAGGGGAGTGGGAAGGGAGGAAGGGAGGAAGGATTCATAGTAGCTCATTTCCAGCAAACGTCTCCCATTGCCACACGGGCCCATTAGATACTGTTGAACCACTGTGCTGACCCCCTCCCCCCTGCTAGGCACACCACTCCCTCAAATTAAGAGACAAGCCAAAACAAAAAAAAAATCATTCTCATTCCTTAGCTTCATGTGGGGTACTCGCAAATAAGTTTCACAACACAAAAACGGGGCGGCGGCTTACTTCCGAACAGATTTGCCTGGATGTCCCCAGCCCACAAATTACAAAGCTCCGAATGCTGATATTGAACTTGTTGCCTCGGCGGTCGGTCTCTTACCCCAGCTTTCGGCGTGTTTCAAATCTTCTCAACGGTTGAAGGGAGTCGAGCCCTTTTTTTTTCTCCCCGCAACATAGGGACTAACGCCGTTGTGACAGGAAATCTTATAGAACAAGCTTTGACGGGCCTGTCATGTGACGGCTTGTAGTGGAGCCTCTCTCTTTCTTTGCTTATTGTTTCTTTTTTGCAGGCATATCCCGAGGACTTCTCGAGTGATCGTATAGGTCACCCCAACAAACAGAAAGAATGAAAAAAAAAAAAAAAAAAATTTTGCAAAAAAAAAATTTTGTAACTTCTTCCTTCAAACAACCACACCCATATGACAAGGTCAACTATCAAGATCTTGCGGACTGTACAGCAAGTGAGACAATGGAGGCTACAGTGTTTGCTTAATAGGGAAACGGTGGGCTTTGTGCCCACCATGGGCGCCCTCCACGCAGGCCACTGCTCCCTCGTACAGCAAAGCTTGCAAGAAAACGACCGAACCGTGGTTTCGATATTCGTCAACCCGTCCCAGTTTGCTCCTCACGAAGATCTCGACACGTACCCCGGGACGCTCGATAGCGATTTGGAGATTTTGGAGAGAAGGTTTGTTGCCAGCGACAAAAGAGTCGACGCCGTTTTCGTGCCCAAAGTGTCAGAGATGTACCCCTCGGGCATAACGCTCGATCTCAGCCTTCAACGCGGCGCGTTTGTTACCGTCCATGGATCTTCGGAACAGCTTGAGGGCGTCACGCGGCCCCAGTTTTTCAGAGGTGTTGCCACGGTGGTGACCAAGCTCCTCAATGCAGTCACCCCCAACCGGGTCTATTTTGGCCAGAAAGATGCCCAGCAATGCGTCGTGATCAGAAACCTAGTCAAGGACTTATTAATGGACACCGAGGTGAGGGTCATGCCGACTTTGCGGGAGTCAAATGGCTTGGCCATGTCGTCGAGGAACGAGTACTTGTCGCCAGAGACAAAGGATAGATGCGCGATTATCTACCGGGGGTTACAGACTGGCGAAGCATATTACAAAGCAAAGGGAGGCAAAGTCGCAGCCAAGGATATATTGCGTGAGATCGAGCCAGTAATAGGTTCAGACCCAGAATTCGACATTGAGTACATTGCCATAAGTCACCCGGAAACGTTACAAGACTTGGAGCACGTTGAGCCCGGCGTTGGCGCAATCATCTCCACTGCGGTTAAAGTTCCCAAGGGGAATAGCGGTGAAAAGGCTAGATTGATTGATAACATCGTGTTGCACTGATCATCCCTCAGCCAACTGATATGTCCTGCAATATCATTAATTAGGCAACTACTATACATGCTGTAAATAGACTTGTGTGCACAAAACATTGCCACCCTGGGTCAGATGGCGCGTCTCTTTTTAAACAAGAGACTGTTCTGCAGGGATCTACCTGCTGGCGTCCTTTTCAAACGCTGTTGCTTCATTTTGTCTGCATACACCTCCCTGTCTCTGCTCAACTGGGTTTCAAATTCGCTCGTGCTCAACCCAACGTCATACCCCAACCTCTTCCTGTACGCTTCGGAAATGCCGTAAAACATGTATCCAAACTCCAACAACCA
This sequence comes from Zhuliangozyma parablackwelliae, assembly GCA_030585045.1. Taxonomy (NCBI): domain Eukaryota; kingdom Fungi; phylum Ascomycota; class Pichiomycetes; order Serinales; family Debaryomycetaceae; genus Zhuliangozyma; species Zhuliangozyma parablackwelliae. The sequence goes on along the minus strand of JAJMCF010001017.1, from coordinate 4,635 downwards.
CATGGGGTCCACGCAGGTCACATAGTTCATGTACTCCTTCGTAGTGAGGATCAACTCGTGGTAAACCACAAAACTGGAACTCAAGTTGCTATCAAGCAAAGCACTCGTTGGGTGTAGGAACATCTTCATGTAAGAGTGCCTCAAGTTGATAAACTCGGGGTTTCCCTGGAGGTTCATTTTGGATATTTTTGCCGCTTGCTGGTAAAACGCTGCGCAAAGGCATTTCCGTATATCGTCGTCGTGTCGCGACTTCAACACCGCAAGTCTACTCTTTTGCATAATCAAGAGTAGCTGGTTCCTAATGTCCCTGGCCCGGTGGAGTGACTTTACCTGGAGAAAATTCTTCTGGCACCAGGCGCTGATCCTGCTATAGTTCCCCTTGAATTTGTTCACGTTGGTGCTCCACTGATGGAACACATTGAGCAACGTCAAATGGTCCGATTCGGAAATCACAAACTTCTCTCTCGCCGCGTCCGCTTCATCTGCCCTCTCCTTTGGCCGGTGAAAGATGTTGGGCACCGAGAGCATGGCAACAATGGTGATTATTTCTTCTGAACAGTGGAAATCGCTCTGGGCGGAGAGCAAGATCAACTTGGAAAGCGTGGGCTCAATGGGGAACTTGGTCATTTGCATTCCCAATTTTGTCAACTCGCCAAGGTTGTCCAATGCCCCCATGGCCCATAGGTCGTATAACGAACAGTTCAAAAGGTCTCGTGGTGGCGAGTCCAAAAACGGGAACGTGTTGATGTTGGCCACTTTTAACGACTTCAACAACAACATAATGTTGCTCAAGTTTGTCCGCTGGATCTCCGGAATGGGCTGCAAGTACATGCTCGTGGGGTCAGCCGCGCGTTCGGTATACAACCGATACGCAACGCCGGGCCCCGTTCTACCGGCTCTGCCACTCCTCTGGTCGGCATTGGCGCGAGAAATGGGCACAACTTGTAACGTGTCCATGCCGAGCTTGGGGTTGTACACCTTTATCTTGACCAACCCGCAATCAATGACATACTTGACCCCGTCAACCGTAAGAGATGTTTCGGCGATGTTTGTGGCAACGACAACCTTCCTCCGCTTGGCGTTCTTCTTGTTGAAAATCCTTTTTTGCAAATCAGCGGGCATGGTGGAGTAGATGGGGAAGACGTCCAATGGAGGCGGGTCTTCGAGCATGTCGAGCTTTTCCTGGAGCAAGTCGCACGTTATTTCAATGTCCTCCTGCCCCGTCATAAACACTAAGATATCGCCATCGCTGGTGTACTCGCCGTCGGCGTCACCACTTGCTTTCAAATGGATCGAGAGGATCTGCTTTACCGCAGTCTCCACATAGTCTGTACACACGTGCTTGTTGAAGAACACGTCGACGGGGAATGTCCGGCCGGGGATGGTAAACTGCGGCGCGGCGCCGAAAAACTGGGTGAACCGGTTGGCGTTCATGGTGGCACTGGTGACAATCAACTTCAAGTCCCTCCTCTTTGCCAATAAGTTTTTGAGTAGCCCAAGAAGGATATCGGTGTTCAACGACCTCTCGTGCGCCTCGTCCATAATGATGCAGCTATAGTTGCTCAACAATGGATCACCAAGGATCTCCCTTAGCAAAATACCCTCGCTCATAAACTTGATAATCGTCCTTTGCGGGTCCGTCATATCTTCGAATCGGATACTGAACCCAACCTCCTGTCCCAACTTGCACCCCATTTCCTCGCTTACACGCTTGGCAACAGACATTGCTGCTACTCGTCGCGGCTGCGTGCAGGCAATCATCCTCCTTTCGCCATGGGCGACCATGTTGGCGCCAAACCCTTCTTCGTAGAGGTACTGTGCAAGCTGGGTGGTTTTACCAGAACCGGTCTCGCCAATAACAATGGTCACCTGGTTGTCCCTGATTGTGGTCAACAAATCATCACGCACAGTAAAGGCAGGCAAACTCCGCCTCTGGGCCATTATGGACTGAGCTGTGGTCTCGCCGTCATCATCATCATCATTGCCGCCACTTCCCACAGCCGTATCGTTCGCTATATGATCCACGCTCTCGGATTTGTTGGTTGCTACCCCGGCTCGTTCCTTAGCTTGCTGGGCGCGTTCCTTCTTTGACCGTTTGTTTTGAACCACCAACGAGCCCTGCTTCGCCATCGACGCCAACTCCGAAGTGGGGTCTTTGATGGGATCCACCGTGGGTCCCACTCCGCGGATACCTGTCCCCGTGATTTGCAACTGCAAGTACTCCTTGGAATCCTCGAGAAAGGGGGGGATAAAGACGTGGCTGGTCACTGGGACTCGGCTCATGTCTCCTTCGGTTGGATGGTCAAGGTCGACATACTCGCCCAAGGAGTTGAATCTGCCTCCGGAACCTGAGGATCTGGTGGGCTGGTGCTTTTTCCTTCTGGTGTGCGGCTGCGTGTCGATGACGTCTCTGGCAACTGCGCTTTCTTCGTCAATGTTGTACCATTCTCTATCGAGCTCAATGTTGTTGCCAAAGTCGTGGGGTTTGAACAGGTTGTAGTCTGGCAACGGTAGCAATGGTTTAGACATTTCTGGTTGGATGTGATTAGGTCGTGGCTCGTGATGCGGCACGCGTTGCAGCTCGTGGTGCAGCTCGTGTAGAGGTTTCTTGGTCATCGCTACCGGCTCTGGAGTGTCCTGTTTGATCTTCAAGGCATCTTCTTTCTTCATCTTTTTAAACTTTGGCTGTTTTATTGTGGGCATGAGGTCGGGTTCAAGGTCGTCCACGTCAACTTCGTTGTACCGTGTCTTTGGCAATGGCGTCGACTCGTTCAACTCATTCAACTCGTCATCGAGATCGTCAAATGAAAGCTTGGTCCTCGCCAGCTTTGCCGACTTTATTGCTGCAGGTTTTGCTGATTTGACAAACGCCACGTGCTTTTGCTCTTCTCCCTGTGTTGAGTGCAACGAGGGCGGCAGGTTGTCTTTGATGCATTGGTACAATTCCGTGGCATGCTCTTCATCACTTATCCCCAATACTTTGACAAACTTGACAAACGTGTCCTTGTCTTGATTTCTCTCAAACTGGGATATTATAGACCTCGTCAATCCTTCATTCGCCTCCCTGTTGAGGAATGTAGAGACCTTTTCCGCCACGCTTGATAGTAGATGAGCCATGGGAACAAAAGGTGTAACTATTCAGTCAAAAAAAATGTCATCATCTTTTGGTAGCCATCACACACACACACACACACACACACACACACACACACACACATCAAATGAGCCTTCGAAGAGTACTCCCGCCACTACCCAAACCACCTACAATACCTTCCTATGTCAAGAACTCAGTGGGGTTTTCCTCCTCGCTAATTCCACCGCCAAAGACGGCCGACGAGTTGCACTTTGTTCTTTCTTCTCTACGCACGCTTGCGCCACTTGACTACTTCCACTCAAGCACATCTAGTGGGGGGTGGTTTCACATATCAGCCGTGTTTTCCCCGGTAGTTGAGGGATCGTGGATGGCGCCGAGGTTGTACTACGACACTCAAATGAGCGAGGAGAACAGTTTGAAGGAGAACACGGTTGTGGGAGATGAGCGAAAGACGAGTTTGATTGAGAAATTAACCAGGATCGTGGCGCTTCCGAGATACTCGTACATCGCCAATGATCGGGCATGGCTAAACAATAGTAGCGAGGTGGTTTTCCGGTACCGCATGACCCGAGAAGGGTGGCCGTACGAGGGAAAGTTTGAAACGTCTCTTGCCAGTGCCGAAAGTCCCTTTGTGGAGTTTAAGAAATGCGACGGGCTCGGTAACCTCAATGGCGTGAGAGAAAGCTTGAGGCACAACTTTCAGCTATTCCACAAGTTCCAAAACTCAACGGTGGAAACAGACCCAGAGAAGCTATGGAAAATAATGTCGACCGTGCGCAAGTGAACCTTGCACGCAGTGAACTTGCACGCAGTCTATTGTGTTTTACTGCTACTTCTTATTCAACTTTTGTACCGCTTCTACATCCTTCTCCAATACATCATTCAAGTAGTTCAATCCCATCTGCTGCTTCAACAAGATCTTTGAGAGCTTGTTGATTGTCTCGTCGGTGTTTGCCTCCTTCTTTTGGTCGGCGGCGTCTCCGTTGATGCCCAACGCGTTGACGGAGTGGTCAAACTGGTAGTTCAAGTCCTCAGCCCTTTCCTTCAAAATGGCCAACCGGGCAAACACATCATTCAACTTACCAATAGAGCTCGTGGGGTCGTTCAACTTTTGGGTCAACAAGTCAAACTGTCTCGAAATCTCTTCTTCCTCGGGTAGTAACGGGTACCCCTTCAACTTTAATATCGCAAGCACGGTGGCCAACCTCAATATCCTTCGCGACAACTTGGTGTGCCTGGCCTTTGCCTTTAATATTCTCGTGGTGTTTTCCAAGTCGTGCTTGGACGACAACTCATTCTGCTTCTCGTTGATGTTGTTGAGCAACACTCTCGACTTTGCCACATAGTCCAATTGCGTTTCGATCCTCTGGGCAATGTCGCTAAACGATGTCACCTTCAACGGGTAGTAGGCAGGGCCTGGCCTTTCCAGCATGGCGTTGTCCCAATCCTCTGCTGTCTCGTTGGCCGGCCGGGGCTGTGTGAGCAAGTAGGCTATTTCCTGATCGCCAAGCTTGTTGTACAAATGGGTCTTTAATGCACAC
>JAJMCF010001016.1:0-40144 GCA_030585045.1 Zhuliangozyma parablackwelliae | reverse complement strand
ATTTCTTTTTTTTTGTGTTTTTGTTTTTGTGTTTTTTTATTTTCTAAGCGAAAGTTGGAGAGGCGAAGAGAGGAGGGGAGGAGGAGGGGGCGTAGGGGGCGTAGGGGGCGTAGGGGGCGTAGGGGGCGAAGAGAGGAGGAGGGGAGAGGAGGGAGGGGGCTGATAGTGGTAGTGGCCGCGCCGGCTTGTACTATTGTGGCTGGCTCCATTCGGACGAAAGATTGCCAAGGCTCTCGGAACCAGATTTACCCTGCAGGTTGGCGGTGGCCATAGGACATTGTACTGTACAGCCGTAAACAAACACAACAACAGCCTGGCGGCTGCTGTAGCCACCACAAAGCGAGCACGCATGCACAATGCTAGCTATACCTTTCGCTTATCACAAGAGAGGCGGGAGATGGGTCTCAACTGCATGAGAGAGAGTTGCCAGCGCACCCCCTTCGGCATCTATCCTGCACCCGTCCCATCCCTCTTCCGGCCGAAAACGTTTGTGGTTGAACGGGGGCAACGGGGGAAAGAGGGAAAGAGGGAAAGAGGGAAAGAGGGAAGGTTAAGCCTGAAGCGGGAAGTCGGGGGAGCCCTTTTTTTATTTTTCAAAGCGAGGCGGGATGCTAAAAATACACACTACAAGTCGAGCACAGCAAAGCAAAACACCCACCCACACCCACATAGGGGATATTTTGTACTGGGAGAGAAAGGGAGGAGTCGGTATGAGGTGATCAAGGGTGATTATTGGTACAAGGATAAGGGTAAGTAATAAATTGAAGAAAGAAAATAACAAAAGGGTATTCGTCCAATCAGCCTTTCCCCAACTTTCTTATCCTCTCTGTCTCTCTCTCCGCTTTGTAAACCACAACACTCCTTTTTACCCCCCTCCTCGGGGTTGGTCCCCTAATTACTCTTATCTATCGTATTTACCAGCAAACCAAGATCTACGTGTTAAGTCCGCCAGTTCTGGGACACATTCTGCAATGAAACACCCCGTCGTTTCAAGTATAGACAGGGTTTTCCTCCCTCCTTTTGTTGAAACGACATGGGGAGAAACATCAGGGGGGGGACAGCAACTGAAACGAAGCGGCGTTTGCTTGCTCCCTTTGTCGGTGGCATCCAGCAGATAAGGCGGGCCACCACGTTTTGCACAAACCGGGGGTTTTTTGCCCATTCATATTGTGATAAATAATATATAGACACGGACAATAAAAACAATATTTGCAAATCCTACATATATGTCGTCGGTGTTGTTTGGTCTAGTAACTGCATGAAGAGATCCCCACTCGCGATATTATTCAACCAGCGACTATCCCGTAGATCTTATCCCTTGCTGTGGTCTCCATGGCCTCTTTCGAAAAAGGGCTTAGAGACACGGGTGAAGTTGAGGTTGTCTCCCTTTTCCCTTTTCCCTTCCTCCTGTTCCCTTCTCCTTCTTCTTCTCCTTCTCCTTCTCCTTCTTCTTCTCCTCCTCCCTCCCTCCCTCCCTGTGAGGACTTCCTTGCCCCGTTTACGAAAGCAAGGTTGGGGTTTTTTTTTTTCACAATTATTTTCCAATAATGGCCACAAATCTATTGTCTATACCGCTATGTTTGTTTGGATTGGCTCCTCCTCTTCGTATTCAATCTCAACCCTTGGTCTCCTTCTCTTCTTCTTGGCCTTTTCGTCAGACTCGGACTTGCGTTTTCTAGACTCCTCGCTTTCTTCTGTCTCGTCCTCGTCAGATTCCTCCTCATCATCATCATCATCATCATCCTCCTCTCCAGATGATGAGTCGCCCAACCATCTTTCCAAGTCTTCCATGTCAACAAACTCGTCTTCGCCATCGTCCTCAACATACTCAATCTCCCCCACATCGCTGTCTTCGTCGCCGCTCTCCAACTCAACGTCGTCTTCATCCTCGTCAAACTCCTCCTCCTGCTCAACTTCGTCAACCTTGCCCAACACCCGCTTCCAGATATTTTCGTCGACATTGAGCGGCTTGTCGCCATAGGCACCGCTCTTCAATCTTTCCAACAACTCCTTCTCAATTGCCTTTTCAATCTTGGCTGCCGCCAACGCCTTCCTCTCTCTATTCTCCTCCCGTCTCTTAACCTTGGGCTTGACACCAACATAATGCCTCTCCTCGTCACGCAACGCCAACCGTCTTTCCGTGATGGCCACCTGCGTCAACCTCGTCAACCGCTGCTTGCACTTGTGGATCAAAAACTTTTGCCAGTACTGCAAATGCTCGTCAATCTGGCCCAACGCCTTGTTGTAGTTCTTCGACAACCTGATCCGCTCCCACCACCGGCTGGGCATGTGCGCCCTCTCGGCCGTCTTCATGTAGAGGTACAACCTCCCGCCCACGTTCTTGACCGTGGCGTACCGCGCATTGGCCAACGGGCATGACTGCCTCGAACACAACCCGCTCACATTATACTCGTTGCGGCAGAAATTCTGGTTCTTGTCTGTCTTTATCTTGAAAGCGCAAAACTGCTGATTTATAACCTGCCAAATGACCTCGTCCGACATGATGATGATTTGAAAGTGTGCTTGATTAGGGGGGGGTGTTGTTGTAAATTGTATATCACCTCTTCCTCATCTCAAAAGAAAAAAAAATTTGAAGAAGAAGAAAAAAAAGAAAATTCATTTATATGTCAGGCACGTGACTACAATCTGTTTCTATTGTAATCACCAGTTCCACCATTGGCTATATACACTTATGCCCGCAAGCTAAAGGGTTTGTTGGGGACATTTGGTTTTGTCTTGACCAACTTGGGCCCAATGATTGTGGGGAACGCCTGGGGACTCATTTGGTTGGCGATCCGGCTAAAACTCATCAAGGTGACACACACCTGGTAGGGGTCCTTGGCCTCGTACAAATCCACCGTTTGGAAAATCTCGTCGTGCTGGAGGTTTATCTCCTGGCATAGCCTTAAAAAGAAGGATATGTTTTCCATCTGCACAAACGCCATCTGGGAGTTTTTATACTTGGTGGTGGCGTTGCTGGTTCCATGTGGTGTTTTCAACAACTGGCCCAATTTGCATAGAACCTCTCCGTCGTGGAGCATATCCATCAAGTCCACGTCCTGGTATGACTTGGCCGCCGTGGTGAACTTGTGGGCAAAGAGGTTTGGGTACGGCGTTGCCAAGGTGTCGTAGAGGTATTGCTTCACGTCCAGCTGGATCTTGTCGTATTTGACTTGCCTCAGCAGTTTCAAGTCCTTGTCGAGGTTGGTGTCGGCATGTTGATCTAGCTTTGTTGGCTGGTTATACCTCTCATAGTTCATGTAGTTGGACATTGGATTGACAGCGTGGCAATTGTCTTTTGGTGATGTCTTTTGGTGATGTTTTTTTCTCCCTCCAGCCCCAGCCGTTTATCTAGAGATAGCTGTCTCAAGAGCTATCCCCTTGAGAGATGGTTGTGCTCACCCACGCCAGAGCACTTCAGTGACTGCCTTGGCGGTTGCCAGCTTGAAAACTTAAACCCGGCTTGTAGCAATATATATGAGAGTTGGTAGCGCTGGTGCCCTTTTTTTTGGTTCTGGTTCGTCGATCAAGGAACCCCCTCAACCAATATCCAATTTCCAATATCCAACAGCAATGCCGTCACACTAGAGCAGGAATGTTGCTCACGAATGAAGGGGAAACAAAACTACGGCGCCGAGGAAACAGGGCACATAGAGCCACGGCAAAACAAGGCTCTAGAGTTCCTCCCAGCTTCACCCACCACAGACTCATTGCCGAGATCGAAAAAGGGAACCAACCTCCTTGATCAAAAAAAAAAAAAAAACTTTTTGTAAACAGTGGGGGATACATCCACAGCCACAGCATGCCTACGCTATTCCACCGGTACAACAACCTACTCAAGAGGTACCCCTTCAGAACCAACATGGTGTCTACGGGGTTTTTCTTTGGTCTCGGCGACGTGATTGCCCAGTCGTTTTTCCCGCACAAGACAACAGAAACCCAGGCTGACCCCGCCACCGGGGGCCTGCAGCAAGTGGAGACGGTGTCGGGGTACATCGCGCCGCGTACCGTGCGAGCCATCATCTATGGGTCGTTGTTTTTCGCCCCCATCAGCGTGATGTGGCACGGGAAAACCCTCCCCCGGATCAAGAACCCCTTTGTGAGTTTTGCGCGTCGACAACGGATGGAGCACGATGCCAGGGGCAGACAGCGGTTGCATTTCCACGATAGTATATTCCGCCTCGGAATCGACCAGTTGATTTTCCCGCCCTTGGTGTGGATCCCATTGTACAACACCGTGATGGTGTTGTTGGCCCAGCACGACGACCCCTTGGAGTTGGTCAAGCACAAGTTGCAAACCAACTGGTGGAACGTGTTGAAGGCGAGCTGGACGGTGTGGCCCGCGTTCCAGCTATTCAACTTGTACTTTGTCCCCGTCCACCTCCGGATCGTGTGCTCCAACATTTGGGCCACGGGGTGGAACGCCTTTTTAAGTTTTGTCCACAACACCAAGGGCCACGGCAAGGGCAGCGGCAAGCGGTTTGAAGAGTTGGTGGATATTGAAGACGACGCCCAGGAAGTGACAATGGTGTACGACTAAGGAGGGAGGGGACAAGATTGCTGGGTCGTGTGCGAGTCGCATTTGTTTTTATATTTGCTCCTCCCTAGGGTCGTCGTAACCACCAACACATAACACCACCAACACATAACACCACCACTCATCACACCACCCCCCACCACACTATCACCACTAGCATATTGCACTCCCCACCACACTATCACCACTAGCATATTGCATCACCACCACAATATCACCACATATTGCATCACCACCACCCACTACACTCCCCCACCACACATGTCTAGCATATTCTCCGCCTACAGCCAGTTGTTGCTCAAGCGGCCGCTATTGACCAATATGATCACTACCGGTTTCCTACTAGGCAGCGGCGACTTTACGGCCCAGCTCTTGTTCCCCACCGACCCGCGCCAGCCATTTGATTACGTGCGGAACTTGCGGGCGGTCTTTTACGGCGCCGTCATCTTTGCGCCCCTTGGAGACAAGTGGTACAAGTTTCTCAACAACAAGATTGTGTGGACGGGCAAGCACTCGCGCACAGTGTCGACCTTTTTGCGCGTTGCCGTGGACCAGTTGATCTTTGCCCCCTTTATCGGGATTCCCTTGTACTATGCGTCCATGACGGTGCTTGAGAACCGGCGGCCGTACATGGAGCATATTCTCGACAAGTTTGAAACCAGCTGGTGGATCACGTTGAAGGGGAATTGGCTCGTGTGGCCCATTTTCCAGTGGTTTAACTTTTTCTTGTTGCCGGTTCACTATAGATTGATGGCGGTCAATGTGATCAGCATTGGCTGGAACACGTACTTGAGTTATGTCATGCACAACAAAGCATAACCTCCAATAGTGGAGTGCCTTTGAGTATGAACCCCGTTGAGCCAATTGGGAGGGGGTACATGACGTCATTGGCTTTCGGGCGCCAGCACTTTCCCCAAACCAGAGCGGGTCACATGTCGCGCGTAATCTATGTCGCGTTTTTTTTATGTCGTACATATTAAAAATCGACACTATACAAAAGAATAAACTCTCAGAGGGGGGGGTGCAGTTTCTCTGTACGGCTACATTCAACGTTTGACTGTCTCGACAGATTGTCTCTGGCTGTCTGGCTCGGGGGCGGAGGGGGGCGGGGGGGCCCGTTTCTTTCAGATGATTTTGGCTGCTGTTGTTGGTTTTCCTGTTCATCACCACAAATTTCAGGATGATATATTTTAGGGCTTGAAAGGCGGGAGAATATATAGTTGGTTTACACGAATCAGGCCAGTCAGCTCCTGTTTTGGTTTCACTGTGGTGTCAATGTACCCCCTTGCTCTGTCCCTCTGTCCCTCTGTCCCTTTCCCTCTGTCCCTTTCCCTCTCTCTCTTTCAGCTCCCCCCACTTTCCTTTCCCCCTTTCTGCGTGTGTGTCTTTGCCCAATTTTTTTTTTCTTTGCTTGTTGTTGAAAGCGCTAAGAAGGAAAACGAGTTCAACAACAACCAGAAATTGAAACAATCAACAACCACCACAAACCATCCAACACCGCCCCCCCCCTCTATCCACTCACATAGACCTGATCAGCTTTTCTTTTTTTAACATCGATCACCACACACAACGAGGCACATCCACGTGTCATTCATCACAGAATACTTTGCTATTTTCCCTTGACTAAAGAACCTGGAGACCCTTGAGCAAAGCACCGCCACCCCCCCCCTTGACATACCCCCATTGATATACCCCCATTGATATATCCCCTGAACGTATACTGACTGCATAATCTGGCCAGCGCAATATGATGAAAGGGTTCAAAAACAGGTTGACTCGAAACAAGAGTCAATCAACCACCAAGAAAACCGACAAGAAGGAGAAGGACTCCAAGCCCGAAAAGAGTGAAAAGAGAACATCGCCACCGTCTTCTTCGGCCAGCAACTCCGTCTCCTCATCATCCTCGCAGAGCTCGAAAAACTTGTTGACCAACTCCTCGGCTTCCCTCAAGTCCAACTCGCCCAGCCCCTCCAGAAACAATAGCTCCAACAGTGCTGCCTCGATCAAATCTGTAAATAGCAACACTACAATGACGTCGACGTCACCCCTTGGCCTGCCATCGCACGAGTCGCCCAAGATTGTCATCAACGACGATAGCGGCAACGTGTTTGGGTCTCCGCAACAAGCGGGAGGAGCAGGTGCAGGTGCAGGTGCAGTTGGTGGAGGAGCCGGTGCCGGTGCCGGTGGCGATGATGTCAGTGCCCCAGCAGCATTGCCGTCGATTATCGCGCCAAACGCGTCCCTGATTCAGCCCATTACTCCCACGCCAACGTCTCCCCTGGGACACCACTCACCGTTTGAAGGCGGTATGGTGGGTGTTGGTGTTGGCGGTGGTATTGGTATTGGCGGTGGTATCGGTGCTGCTCTTGGTGTTGGCGCCGGCAAGGCCAGCCATAGCCAGCAAGCCGCTGCTGGCCACTATTCTCTGTTGACGCCAAACATCCCGTCTCCAGGAAAGGAGGCGTTTGACATTGATTTGATTGTCACGCCAAAGAGACACTCGAGCTCGAGGTTTGAGCCCACCAGCTCCGATAGGTACCAGGAGATTGTGAAGTTGCCCAATTTCGATGAAGTGTTGCCGGAGGATCAGATACAGTTGTTTGTGCAAAAGATTGACCAGTGCAACCTCATGTTTGACTTTGGCGACCCCACGTTTGACATTAGGGGCAAGGAGATTAAGCGCATCACCCTACAAGAGTTGATTGCCTTTATCTCAAACAATCGATTTTCCTACACCGACGAGATGTACAAGCACGTGGTGTCCATGTTCAAAAAGAACCTCTTTCGGCCCATCCCTCCCCCAGTGAATCCAATTGGCGACATTTACGACCCCGACGAAGACGAACCGGTGAGCGAGTTGGCATGGCCGCACATGCAGGCCATCTACGAGTTCTTTTTGCGGTTTATTGAGTCGCCCGATTTCCAGCACCAGATTGCCAAGCAGTACATTGACCACGAGTTTATATTGCGCATTTTGGAGTTGTTTGACAGCGAGGACCCGCGCGAGCGCGACTGCTTAAAGACCACCTTGCATCGGATCTACGGCAAGTTTCTCAGTTTGCGGAGTTTTATTAGAAAGTCCATCAGCAACGTGTTTTTGCAGTTTGTGTATGAAACCGAGAGGTTTAACGGCATTGGGGAGTTGTTGGAGATTTTGGGGTCGATCATCAATGGCTTTGCCTTGCCGTTGAAGGAGGAGCACAAGATCTTTTTGGTGCGGGTTTTGATGCCGTTGCACAAGGTTAGGTGCTTGTCGTTGTACCATCCGCAGTTGGCGTACTGTATCGTTCAGTTTCTAGAAAAGGATCCGTCGTTGACTGAGGATGTGATTATGGGGTTGTTGCGGTACTGGCCCAAGATCAATAGCCCCAAGGAGGTGATGTTTTTGAATGAGATTGAGGACATTTTTGAGGTGATGGAGCCCAACGAGTTTATCAAGATACAAATACCCTTGTTTGCCCAGTTGTCCAAGTGCATTAGCTCGCCCCATTTCCAGGTGTGCGAAAAGGTGTTGTGCTACTGGTCCAACGAATACTTTCTCACCTTGATTACGGAAAACGCCGAGGTGGTGTTGCCCATTATCTTTGCGTCGTTGTACGAGTTGACCAACTCGACCCAGCCGGGCATTGAAAATGGGATCATGCAGCAGAAGTTGGCGGCACACCCGGACGCCACCGTCGATGCCAATGGCAACTTGATTGACAATGGGTTGGTGTTGCAGGACTTGCAGCAGGGAATCGTGCCCAGCGCCAACGACGTGAACCACCCGCACCACAACATTTTCCAGGTGCACGCGTCGGTGAATAACAACAACAACGGCAGCAGCAGCGGCAACAGCAACAGCAATAGCAGCAACAACAGCAACAGCAACAGCAACAGCAACAACAATGGCAACAACAATGGAAGTTCCAACACATCCGAGCACGTGCATACCCACACGGATCTCAATGGCAATGAGTTGACCGACGAAGAGTATTACGATTCGTTTAGTAGCATGCAGGGGCCCGGCATGCAAGCCAACCCCTTGGGCGAGGAGTATGGGGCGTTTGAGGAAAACAGTTTGTTGCAGCACAACTCGGCCACGTCTACATGGAACAGAAGCATTCACTCGTTGGTGTATGGCGCATTGAAGGTGTTTATGGACCACAATCCGATTTTGTACGACCACTGCACGGTTCTTTACCACCAGTCGTTGGCCGAGCAAAAGGAGAGGGAGGCGCTTCGGAAAGAGGGGTGGAAGAGGATTGAGGAGTATGTGAAGCAGATTAAGGAAAACAAACCGAGAGAGGGCGGTACCAGAGAAGGGGTGTTTTAACATTATACCAGAGAAGGGGTGTTTTAACATTGAATACATTGAATGTGTAGTTTTTTATTAGCGCGTGTTTTTTGGTGCCTCTCCTTTCTTATTAAGTCACGTGATGTTGGTGTATTTAGAGGGGAACGAAAAAAAAATTTTTTCAAAGCTTTGACAAGTTGATGATTCAGGGCATGGCCAAAAGGTATGTGAATACACAGCAGAGCTAACCGAACACACACACACACACACTGATGAGAAACTCTTCCTTTTTTTAATGCTTGATACTTTCAATTGAATTTAGTCGTTCAGAGAGTAATGAAACACAAATAAGAACCGCTACACTGATGTGATGTATTTCGGATGGATGAATGACAACACCATACTAACTTTGTGAAAGAAAGGAGAAGGAGAGACACCACGTATACGCTGGAAGGATGTAGCATAGAGTAGTCAACCCTATTCTTTGTCAGTAGGGAAGCTCCGAAGGAGGTGTTGTAGTTGTTGTCTGGCACTCTCCGTCGGAGTCTCCGAGGGGGAACGTGGACTGGAGGAACCATCTTGCAGCAGGCTTTTCCCATCCACATCTACAACCCCGGTTTAGAACCACACTCTACTCTTGAGCCCACACTCTGTTTCTTGTTGTTGTTGTTGTTGTTGTTGTTTTTTCTGACTCTGTTTCTTACTAATGCTCTCTGCCCTCATCGCGTGTCTCTCTCTCTTATATAAACAGCAGCATCGCCAACGGGAGCAAAAAAAAATTTTCTCTTCTTTTCCTGGCAACGTTTGCCCCTTTACATTCTCACAATGGTATTCGACACTGCCAAGGCCACCTCGTACTTGAAGGACTACCCCAAGAAAGACGGTTTGTCCGTCAAAGAGTTGATCGACTCCACCAACTTTGGCGGGTTGACCTATAACGATTTCTTGGTGTTGCCCGGGTTGATTGATTTCCCCTCGTCGCTGGTCAACTTGGAAACCAGGTTGACCAAGAAGATCACGTTGAAGGCCCCCCTTGTCTCGTCGCCCATGGACACCGTCACTGAAGAAAACATGGCTATCCATATGGCCTTGTTGGGCGGGATCGGTATCATCCACCACAACTGTTCGGCCGAAGAGCAGGCCGAGATGGTGAGAAAGGTCAAGAAGTATGAGAATGGCTTTATCAACGACCCCGTGGTTATTAACCCCAATGTCACGGTTGGCGAAGTCAGAAAAATGGGTAGAACCTTGGGTTTCACCTCGTTCCCCGTCACTGGTATGTTTTAAATTCCACCTTTTACCATGTTGTCGTTTTTTTGGTGATGATCTAATTTTCTAAATTTCAATTAACTTTCGTTCTACCGAATTACATCAAACGATGTTGTGGACTCCTTTTTTTTCTGAAGAGAACAACACATGGGAAAGATCAATCTTGACAAGGTATAATACTAACTGTTTTCTTTTTGACTAGACAATGGCAAGATTGGCGGAAAATTGGTTGGTATCATCACCTCGCGTGATGTTCAGTTCCACGAAGACCCAGCAAGCAAGGTTTCTGAAGTCATGACCACGGACTTGATCACGGGCAAGCAGGGCATCACCTTGGGCGAGGGCAATGAATTGTTGCGGTCGTCCAAAAAGGGCAAGTTGCCCATTGTCGATTCCCAAAACAATCTTGTTTCCTTGATTTCAAGAACCGATTTGCAAAAGAACCAAACCTACCCCAACGCCTCCAAGTCGTTCCACTCTAAGCAATTGTTGTGTGGTGCCGCCATTGGCACCATTGACTCTGACCGCGAAAGATTGGACAAGTTGGTTGAGGCCGGGTTGGATGTCGTGGTGTTGGACTCGTCCAATGGGTCTTCGCTTTTCCAATTGAATATGATCAAGTGGATCAAGGAAACCTACCCGGAATTGCAGGTGATTGCTGGCAATGTCGTTACCCGCGAGCAGGCGGCCTTGTTGATTGAGGCTGGCGCCGATGCCTTGAGAATCGGGATGGGTTCCGGGTCCATTTGTATTACGCAGGAGGTTATGGCCTGTGGCAGACCCCAGGGCACGGCCGTTTACGGGGTCACTGAGTTTGCCAACAAGTTTGGCGTGCCCTGTATTGCTGATGGTGGTATTGGCAACATTGGCCACATCACCAAGGCGTTGGCTTTGGGTGCATCGTGTGTCATGATGGGCGGGTTGTTGGCGGGTACTGCCGAGACCCCCGGTGACTATTTCTACCGCGACGGCAAGAGATTGAAAACCTATAGGGGTATGGGTTCCATTGACGCTATGCAGCAGACCAGCACCAATGCCAATGCCTCGACTTCGAGATACTTTTCCGAGTCGGACCAAGTGTTGGTTGCCCAGGGTGTCTCGGGTGCCGTGGTTGACAAGGGGTCCATTATCAAGTTTGTGCCCTACTTGCACAATGGCTTGCAGCACTCGTTGCAGGACATTGGCATAAAGTCGATCCAGGAGTTGAGAGAAAAGGTTGATGCTGGCGAAGTTAGATTTGAGTTTAGAACCGCCTCGGCCCAGTTTGAGGGTGGCGTCCACGGTTTGCACTCTTATGAAAAGAGGTTGCACAACTAGGTTTATAGTTGAAAAAGAATGACACTTTTTTGAAACCACGTAAAGCAGTAACAACAAACACGTGCGCGTGCCATTATGGATGTAGGTAGCGCCAGCTGTTGCGTGGTAGCGTTGTTGGTTTATGGATGTAGGTAGCGCGTACCATTTTCTGTGGCGTGCAAGTGAATGGCCCCAAACTCGGTGGGGACAATGAACAAGGGAGGGAGTGTCGGTAGGGATGTCTTCCTGGACTGTGTACTCATTTATGGGGGAGAATGGACATTATTTCGGGGGGTATATTTTCGGATCCGGTCTCCGTCTGTGAGTATCATTTCTTACAACATTTTATCCAAATCTAGGACAAATGGCTCAGCTCGGATAAGGTATGTGTTTACCCACATCCGAATACCCATGCGTCATTTATTGCTTCAGTTCATTTATTGCTTCAATTCCTTTATTGCTCTCAACGACGGCTATGCCGCTCTGTTTTCGCGGACCCGAGTGGTTCATCGCTGGTGCACACATCCGGCAAAAAAATACCGGCGACTTTCCCCATTGGGACGATACCCGGCCCCGTTATTTGTCTTTCTTTACTTTGCGCTGAAATTCTCTACATGCAGTAGCAAATCAACCTGATCCACAGTTTGTATAAATAGGGGGGTGGGTTCACATCTATCCTCTGGTTCTACACAACAACAACAACAACAACAACAACAACAACAAATGACAGCAACTACAGTTTTCGTCTCGGGCGCTTCGGGCTTTATCGCCCAAGAAATCGTCAAGCAATTGATCAAGAAGGAGTACCATGTCATTGGTTCCGTTCGGTCGTCGGCCAAGGGCGACGGCTTGAAGCATGACTTGAAGCAAGCGGGTTTGAAAGCCGACAATTTCTCATATGAGATTGTGGAGGACATTGCCGTTGCCGGCGCGTTTGATTCTGCCTTGGAGAAGCACCCTGAAGTCACGGTGTTTTTGCACACGGCGTCGCCCTTCCACTTTAATGCCACCGACGTGGAGAAGGAATTGCTTCAGCCCGCAGTCAAGGGCACCAAGAATGCCTTGCTTGCCATCAAGGAGCACGGCAAGAATGTCCAGAGAGTGGTTGTCACCTCGTCCTATGCCGCCGTGGGCACCTTTGGCGAGCTCCTCGTTGACGTCCATGCCACCAAGACCGAAGCCGACTGGAACCCCATCACGTGGGAACAATCGTTGACGGACCCCTATGCCGGGTACATTGGCTCCAAGAAATTTGCCGAACAGGCAGCATGGGACTTTGTCAAGGAGGAGAATCCCCAATTCACCCTTTCGGTGGTGAACCCGGTGTATGTGTTTGGCCCGCAGCCATTTGCCATCAAGGACAAGTCGGCACTAAACACTTCTTCCGAGATTATCAACAGTGTGCTCAAGTTGAAGCCCGACGATAAGGTGCCCGAGTTTATTGGGTCGTTTATCGACGTTAGGGACGTGGCCCACGCGCACATTGTCGCGTTTGAAAAGGATGAGGCTCAGGGCCAGAGGTTGTTGCTTTCCAATGGACCGTTTACGGCTCAGGGCGTGTTGGACATTGTCCGGGCCGAATTTAAGCAGTTGGATTCAAAGTTGCCCAAGGGTAATGCCGCCGATGCCGATGCTTGGAAGGAGAAGGAGCCCCCCATTGACAATTCTAAAACGAAACAGATTTTGGGGTTCCCATTTGTCGGGTTTGAGCAGTGTATTGTCGACACCGTGACTCAAATCGTGGAGTAGTTTATATTCTTTGTCTTGTTAATGCGATGCTTCTTTTCATATACAGCTGGGAAGGTGGTGATCATGTTTACATCACGTGACACCAATCACGTGAGACGAGGGTCTGAGGGAGACCAAGCCAGAGAGATAAGGCACAACCATTTGTGTGCGGCGAGGAAAAGGGGGGCTGAGGGGACGGATGAAAGAAAGAGACGTGACAGATGTCGGCCAGATACGTAAATGACATTGGATAGGGCAGATTTCAGGTCAGATTTCAACTCAAAATTTGGTGGTGGTGGTGGTCAGCCGCCGCAGAAAGAAGAGGGCTCTGTGCCCCAAGCAAAAGATGGCTGGCTGGGGGGTCACTTGGGTGGGGGGGGGGCCACTTAGCAAACCATTGTCGTCAAATTGGTGTGGAATATTCCCCCTTTCGTCGTTGAGCAAACAAAGCAAACAAAACACAAAAGCAGAAGGAGAAAAAAAAAAAAAAAAAGAGGCCGCTTGGTGGTGGGAGATACCAACAAAGGGGTGAATCGAACGGAGGGGTGGAGGGTGGGAGTGAGGACAAGGGAGATAGATGGAATGGGTTGAGCAGCACTGCCTGCTCTCACACTCTCACACACACCCTGCTCTTCACTGTCTCCCCCCCCTGTGTTATCTACGGCACCACAACTAACCAAAATTTCAGTTTGTTGTGAGAGAAAGTTTAAAAATAAATAAAATTTCCCAAGGAGAAAAAAATTGGGCGCTGGCTTCTCTCTCTCACTGGCGTTGGCTCTCTCACCCCCTTTGACCAAATCCTCCCCCCCCCCCCCTTTTTCTTCCTTCTTTCTTCCACTCTTCTTCACCACCACTCTTCACTACCACCCCACCAATCGCTATGCATAGAACATACTCCTTGAGATCGTCTAGAGCTCCTACTGCTGCTCAATTGCAGTCTCCTCCCCCACCACCCTCGTCCACCAAGTCCAAGTTTTTCGGCAAGGGCTCCATCAGCCACTCGTTCCGCAAATCTGCTGCTGGCGCCTTGGGACCTGAATTGTCGAGACAGTTGGCCATCTTGATCAAGTTGGAAAAGAACTTGATGAGATCGATTGAGATTACCGCTCGTGAAAGAAAGGATGTCGCCAAGCAGTTGTCCCTCTGGGGCGAGTCCAACGACGATGACATTTCTGACATTACCGACAAGTTGGGAGTCTTGATTTACGAAATTGGTGAGTTGGAGGACCAGTTTATCGACAGGTACGACCAGTACAGAATCACCTTGAAGTCCATCAGAGACATTGAAGGGTCGGTTGAACCCAGCAGATTGAGAAAGCAAAAGATTACCGACTCGATTGCCTACTTGAAGTACAAGGACCCTCAATCGCCCAAAATCAATGTTTTGGAACAAGAGTTGGTTAGAGCCGAGGCCGAGTCCTTGGTTGCCGAGGCCCAGTTGAGCAACATCACCAGAGAAAAGTTAAAGACTGCCTTTAACTACCAGTTTGACTCGTTTAGAGAACACTCGGAAAAGATTGCCTTGATTGCTGGTTACGGTAAGGCCTTGCTCGAGTTGTTGGACGAGTCCCCCGTCACCCCTGGCGAGACCAGACCCGCCTATGACGGATACGAGGCTTCCAAGCAAATCATTATTGATGCTGAAAACGCCTTGGCCTCCTGGACCTTTGACTCGGCTGTTGTTAGACCAACCTTGTCGTTTGCTGCCCACGACGACGAAGAGGGCGCTTACGAAGACGACGAGGAGTTGGCCAATGAAGCTGAAAACTTGAGAATCGCCGAAGAAGATTTCGACAAGACCGAAGCCAACGTGGTTGCCTAGAGTGTGTGTATACACACCCTCACTCAATTGCAACCAGATTAAAAGTGTCATTGCTTGCCTTTTTTCCCAAAGTTGTATCCTCTTGTTTAATTCTAATCATTGTTTAGGCTGTGAATTGTTTTTATATACTATAAAATGTATATGCATACATTTACTGAAAGGAAGTGTAGACTGTGGGTCATCTCCAAATTGCCTAGACTTTTCAGTTTGACCTGGGGCCCTGTCGCCCCAGGGTGTCTCTTCCAGGAAACGGAGGCACGTGACAAGCACAGACACGTGACCAGAACAGACACGTGACCAGAACAGACACGTGACCAACACAAACACGTGACCAGCACAGACACGTGACCAGCGCTGGAACGACCGGAAATGTTGCCAACGACAAAAGGGGAAAAGAAGGTTACACAAAGACGCGAAAAAAGTCTAAGAAGCTTTGGGGGGGGAGAGAGAGATTGTGTTGTCTGTGTTGTCTGTGTTGTCTGTGCTGTCCCTGTTGTCTGTGTTGTCCCTGTTGTCCCTGTTGTCTGTGTTGTATTGTATAGATATGAGATCAAAGAGAACGACATTGTGTTGCAATATAGACTTGGATGCAACGTAAAGTGGCAAGGATGGCTACAGTATGCGACTTGTAATTGTAGCCCTGCCCCCCCTGCAAGGTTGTGCACAAGTGAGCAAGCATCTGTTTCATCTCTCCAAGGCCATTCCTTTGGCATACCCCACTACTCTCTTTCCTCAACACTCTTTCCGCCTCCCGCCTTTGCCATCGGTCGCCCATCCTTCTTCTTCCTCTTCTGTGGCCACTCTCTGACTTGCGTTTCACTTGCAAAGCACCGCAACACAAACAAATCAAAACAAAAAAAAAAATAGAAACACCAAAAGTTTTTTCTCTCTCCTTGAATCACAACAACAACAACAACAACAGTAACAAGCAGTAACAAGCAGTAACAGTAACAACAACAACAAGAACAGTAACAAACAGTCACCACAACCACTGCTTATCGCTAGCAACCACTTGACACAGACAAATAAAACACTCGCTTGACATAGACACTCCAACACCGACACCCACACCGACACTGAATCCATTTGTAACCACACCATGAACAGTGATTTCCTCCATTCATCACCCGCCAGGGAGGACACTGTCATCAAGAAAGAACCCCTAGCGCCACTAGCAGCACCACCAGTTAATGCAACCACAACACCTGCCCCCAAAAAAGTGTTTTCCCTCCCATTTCACAATGCCCCTGCAAGCTCAACCCACCAGTCGACGTATGCCCAGCCGCCACAGCCACCAACCCAACCGCCCTCGGCCACCAAGTTCAACTTGACAGGCTGGACGCCATTGATATCGAGAACATACTACAATGAACAGATTCTATCGTTCAACTCTACCCCGTACAACAACAACAAACAACAACAACAACAACAACATGCCCCCGGCCAACACGGGTCTGGTGCAAATGGGCCCGGGTCCACGATAAACGACTTGGATTACCAGGGGATAAGCCTCACCCCCTTTCTCAACCACAATCTCAACCTTATGGGGAGTGTTTCGTCCAACTCGATCCACCAGTTGAACAACATCACTCCATTTCACGAAAAGACCCTCCATTTGTCGGATTTCTTTATGGACTCGCCGATTAGGTCGACACCCGGTGGCGAGGTACAAGCAATCACGCCGTCCAAGTTTAGTCTCAACCCGGGGCAAGGATTCACTACTTCCAAGAAGGTGTTGCAGGATCCGCTAAAGAGCGCGACAAAGCGGTCAATCACCCAGTTGGACACCCCGCCTCGCCAGCCGCACAAGTTGAGCATCACGACCAAGGCCGAGAGAGAGGAGGACGGGGTTGAAGGCAAGGGGGATGGGAAACATGAAGAAGAAGAAGATGAAGAAGAAGAAGAAGACGACGAGTATGATGATGGTCAGGAGGAGGAGAATGTTTCTGTCGATGGTGATGATGACGACGACTATGACGACGATGCAGAGTCGGAGGAATCAGCAATGGTAAAGAAAGAGATTATGCAAACGCCGTCCAAAGTGTTGAAGGATTGCACGAACCGGAAACTTGCGTTTGAAACCCCCGCCAAGCAGAAACTTCATGCCCCAAGCTCGCCCTCGACCATTGTTGTTGCCAGCGCGGTAAAGGGCAGCAGCGACAAGAGCGGGACAGACGGGCTGGATGATCTGGACGACGACAAGGAGAACCAGCCTCCGAGCCCCACGCCGGCCAAGAACCCACCCAGCGAACCGGTGATGGGGGTCTTTTCCGGACGCAAGACCAAGCCCCGCGAGACGTTGTCGAAATCGAAACTGGTGTCCATGTCTACATACAACCCCTTGTTAAAGACCGACGTTGACTCGACGAAAACCAAAGCGGTCAATAGGGCCAAGATGCAGGCGGGCATGAACAAGTTTCAGATTGTCTTGACTGATGTCCACACCTTGATCAATAAGAAGAAGAAACCAAAGGAGAAGGAGACTCCAGGAAGTACAACAGGAACGGGGACGGGAAAAGGAATAGGGGGGCCAGCAGGCGCAGCAACATCCAAAACAAAAACCACCACGGCGACAACCGCACCCACAAGCACAGTCCAGTCGAGACAACCCCTACTGCACCCCCCGCTGTCCTCCTCATTGCAAGACCACAACGTCACGGTAAACACATCAAAGGAACATTCAAGCATACTATCAAACATCACCATGAACAACACCATGAACAACACATCCCACGTTAACCTCACCACCGACCACTCGTCATTTGAAATCAACGGGCTCCAGTCGACCCCACACAAGTTTGTCCTCGATAAGGTGTTTGACAAACAACTGCCGCAGTACTACCAAATGATGCCCCCTCCAGTATCCAAACACCACCCTCCGCAACCACCACATCAAATGCAACCCCATCCATATGTGCAGCTACCGCACACCCAGCAACCACACATTTCATACGTGCCGCAGCAACCGCCACCACCACCACCACAACAACCACAACCACAACAACCATCGCACCCGTTGATGATGATGATGATGTCGACGCCGCAGCACCAGAATGTGATCAATTTCGCGCCCATGTACGACACAAACACCGCCTCTCCTGACGTGGGGGCATATTACTACATGTACCAAAACGAAGACACCTAGACAATACATTGATACATTTTACTTTTCTGTCTCTCTCTCTCTCATTCTATAAATTTGGCGGCAATAGCAAGGCGCCAATAACCCCCGGTCTCTCGGTCGCCAACAAGTCGTAGATCTGGGCCGCATTGACCGAGTCGCTGACTTCCAATTGGATCCCCAATTTCAAAAACCATTCTCGCGTCACCGGGCTCAACATCCGGCTCTGTTTCCCGAGCCCAACAACGACAATCTCGGGCTGGGGGTGCACCCGGGAAAACACCCCCAATGCCGACACGGGCACCTCAACCAAGAAATCGTCCTTGATGTGTAAATCCCGGAGATCAACTTCAAATGCCTCTGACGCAATGAGCACGGCGCCCAGGGGGTGGCCCGCGGCGTTGGGGCTCGAGATAAGGATCCCGTTGGAGAGGTGGAATCCGTCTGGTTTCACGCTCTCGATGTAGTTG
The DNA here is from genome assembly GCA_030585045.1 of Zhuliangozyma parablackwelliae. Classification (NCBI taxonomy): domain Eukaryota; kingdom Fungi; phylum Ascomycota; class Pichiomycetes; order Serinales; family Debaryomycetaceae; genus Zhuliangozyma; species Zhuliangozyma parablackwelliae. The sequence continues at coordinate 21,625 of JAJMCF010001016.1, read as the reverse complement.
TGTGGCTTGGTGGAGTGCATGAGGATATCGTTTTGAGTAAAGATGTCGGCGGGGTTGGTTGGCGGTCTGGACTTTTCGCTGGGTGGGCGGAGGATCTGTTCGGGCGACGGGCGGGGGATCTGGGTCTTGCCCCCGCCAAAGAGGTTGTGGAGGGTGGGAGTTGTGTGTATGTGGCGGCGGATAAGCGGGCGGAACATGGTGGTGGTGGTGGTGGTGACCATCATCGAGTACGTTTTTTTTCTTTCTACGCAATAAATATATCAACAGCCATTAATCCTATCTCTCTCGCGCCTCAACTTTTCCTCAATCGCTAGCTTACACTTTTCATAAACGTCCGCCCTCTGTTTCTCCTTCTCCTTCTCCTTCTCCTTCTCCTTCTCCCCCGTGTCGCTTTTACCATCCGACGCATCACTGTCGCCACTCCCACTACTGTTGCCGCCCTTGACCTCTCTCGGATTGGCCACGGGATTGTACAACTCCTCCAATTTCAACCTCAGCACCGATGGTTTCTTCTTGAGTGTATTCATGGCACTCAACGACGGGCGATGGGCGAGCTTCACGGGTGAGAGCCCGGGTGTGGGTCCCTTTGTTGGAGACTTTGTTGGCGACGGAGGTCGTACTGAAAGACTGGACATTGAACTGGTCACCGACTTGACCTTGGTGGGCGACGCCGGGGCGCTGGTGACGAGCGGGTGTTTCTTGACATACTCGTCGTAGATACGCTGTAGCTGCACCGCAAATGCGAGTCTTGTGAGGTAGGCATGGACGATTTGTTTCTTTTGGGCAATGGTGATGTCAACGGCGGAAGGACAAGAGCCGATAATCTCGCGCACCACTTCACTTGCTAGCTTATACTTCTTTGCAAACGTCATGCTTGTGTGCTCAATGTACATGTCGGAGCCAGCAAGGATATTGGCCATGCTCTCAACCGTGTGGTTCCGCAATGGAAACAACACAAACCGGTAGTGTTGCTTCACCTTGCGGTCTTTGTAGTCCACAAACTCGGGAAAGAGACCCAGGTCGTCACCATTGCTTGTTTGGCCCTTGACGGGCGACCCGGGTCTACTCACGGGGGGACACTCGGTGCGGAAACACAATGATCTGAACTTGTTCTTTGGGTAATCAACGAGGATCCGATGCTCGTCGGCGGTGAGTATGTCGACAATCCCGGGCAAGTTGTACACTCGGTCGAGCTTATCATGGTATAGATTGCTGGAATCGTACGTGGAAGAAGTAGTGGCCCCATCGTTGTCCACATACTTGAGGGCACCTTGTCCCGTGGTAAAGGCTGCCAACTTGTTGATCCTCAAGCGTTTAAACGCATACAACAACGATTTAATCTGGAGACTTATTGAATCGACTTCCTCATCGTACGTGGGTATGCTTGGCGAGGTGCTTGAACTGAATATGTTAAACATTGCCATGTACGTCTTGTGTTTACATTTTCACAACAAAGTTTACAAAGAAAAAAAAAGAAGGATAGTTCCCCAGGAAGAACAGCACTAGCACCGCTAGCACCACTACCACCACAATGTCAACGCAATCGGGAATCACGGCATCGCCGGAGTTGTTGGAAGCGTACAAGGCACTCAATGGCGCGCTTATTATCAAAATCTCCGACGACCAAACGCAATTGATCCCCGACCCGGATTTCACTGCCACGTCGTCGTCGTCGTCGTTTGAGGAGGTGCACAAGTACGTTTCTAAGGAGTTCCCCCAGCCCTCATACATCATCATCAAGGATAAATTTATTAGTTTCATTCCCGATACTGCTCCGATCAAGCAAAAGATGCTCTATGCCTCGACCAAAAACACCCTCTTGTCGTCCTTGGGGTCGTACAACTTTGCCCACAAGTTTGCCTGGACGGAACTAGACGAGTTGACCGAGGACCACTACGAAAGGAGCGCCAAAGAGTCGACCGAGTCTGGACCATTGAGCGAGAGCGAGATTGCCTTGTCAAAGTTGAACTTGCTCGAGTCGACGGCCAACTTGGGGTTCAAGCGCGAATTGACCCCCATGGACACCGCTGCTGGGGATATCTTGTATGGGTTTGACAGCGACTTGAACTCTGAGCTCGAGGGGCTTGGCGATGCCGATGCCTACAAGTTGATTAGCTTCTACATTGATCAAAAGAGCGAAAAGTTGAAGTTGCACCAGGTTGACAATGACGTGCAAACCAGTGATTTGGTCAGCAAGCTCGGCACCAACAAAAACGGTATCCAGTATGCTCTCTACAAGTACACCACCAACAAATGGGCGTTTATATATTCGTGTCCCTCCGGGTCTCCCGTCAAGGAGAGAATGATTTACGCCGCGTCGAAAAACAGCTTGGTCAACCATATCAAGAAGTACTTGAGCACCAGCAACAGCAACGCTCTGCTCGACAAGAGTCTTGAAGTTGGCGATCTTGACGAGTTGGAGTTGAGCGAGTTGGAGGTTTCGGAGGCAAACACGCCCAGCTCCACCTCCACCACCAACTCAAGCAGGGGACTCAAGTTTAACAAACCAAAGGGACCCAGACGTCGTTGAAACAAGGGGATATAATCTACAGAACGTGAGACAAGATCTACAGAACGTGAGACCAGATCTACAGAACATCCAGTATAGTATTCAAATATACGAGTCTATCAACTGCTTCAACCTCTTTTGGTCTTCAAACACCTCGACGGATCCAGTAGCGAGAATGTGGTTGTATATTCTCCGCGAGATTGACTTGTTGATCTCAATATAGTTTTCCTCGCTGGTGATTGCTCCCGGATCGTTGCTTCCTGGCTTGTACCGCGGCCGGAGCTTGTTTCTTATATGCTTTTGAATCTCTACTTTTTGGTCAAGCGTCAATTCGCGGCGGGTATACTCATTGTCGTCGGACGAGTATGCCGTGGACTCCAAGGGACTGCTTCCCGCGGGCGATAGCGCGGGCAGGGTGGATGTTGTGGCGGGAGACTCGGTAAAAGTAGAGAGTTGCGGCACTTGCTGGACTGGCACCCCTGGTCTTGTGGTTGAGGCGCGTAGCTGGCTTATCAAGTGGGATATTCTGGTTGGTCCAGAAGGCGTTGTGGATGGTGCGTTGCTGGCACCGCTGCTGGCACCGTTGCCTCCACCGCTGCTGCCACTGCTGCCTCCACTGTTGCCTCCACTGCTGCTGCTTCCTTCAGTGGGATCACTGCCACTGCTGCTTTCTCCCGTTGGAGCGGTGATTCGTTTCCTTCGTTTCCTTCTCGTTGTACTGGCAGTGCTCTCCACGCTTGTTGCATCAGCTCCTGATCCTGAGCCTGATCCTGAGCCCATGTCTGGCCCTGCTTTCGCTTGGTCAAACAAGTCCCAGGAATTAAGCTCATCCGGTGTCAACTGCTGTCTCTGCCTCTCCTCTCTCCGTAGTAGCAACCCCCCGTTAAAGCGCGCTTGCAGGGTCTGTCTCGGTGGCGGCAGGAATGGTTCCTCATGCAGCACCAGTGCCGGCATATCGGACAAGAAATCGTCGTCTAGCTCATCATTGTCATTCCATATAACCAAACGCGACTCATTGTTTCTTCTGTTGGTGGTGGTGGTGGTGGTGGCGGTGGTGCGGAAATTTGGCGTGGCTGTCCTGGCGCGCAACGTGGTTTCTTGATTATAGTCACACATAGGGCAGTACCAGCTGACATAGTCCTCAACATGCCGTATGCCCAAACACGCCTGGTGGAATGCACAGCAGCAGTTTTGGCACGATATCATCGTGTTTTGGCGCGCTGTGGGCACGGTGCAGATGCAGCATAGACTCGGCGCATCGTCATAGGTGATGGGTTCTCGCGTAATGTATTGCAGGGGGATTTCGTTGATGGCGGGGTTGGGGAGGAGTTTGTCTTGCACGGATACTGTTTGAAACACTTTCAGGCCCTGCAATATGTGGATCTTGTGGAACCGTTGTCGGCACGTGGGACAGCTGTTGGATGCTTGGGACCAGGTGAGGATGCACTGTTCGTGGTAAACCAAGTCGCAACACCCGGCGATTTTGCCCACTTTTTGTCCAAGCTCAAGAGGCTCTAGGCATATCATACACTCCTCAAGCGGGCTGGCCTCCATGTCTTTGTTCATTTTTGGGATGTAGTGTCTCTGTGTGTGTGTGTGTGTGGTGGGGGGCTTCTATGGGGGCAAAAAGGAGCTGCTAAGCAAAAGAGAAGGGAGAACACACCAAAAAGGAGAACACACCAATAAAGAAAAAAAAGAGATACGCCCAGAGAAAGATAGAGACTAGTTGCCACTCATGTCACGACACCAGTATGATTTGATCCAATGCATGAAACAGCCGGGAAAGACAACCGGTTTACTTTGCTTCAACTGCGACGGCAAGTGTCCCGTGTGCGATTCCCTCGTCAAGCCCACCGCCAGAGTACGCATCTGCCAGGACTGCTCATCGGGTCATTTGAGCAACAAGTGTATACTATGCTCCAACTACTTGGGCGATAACAGCGAGAATGGCATACCGGCATACTACTGTCTCGAATGCGTGCGACTAGAAAAGCACCGAGAGGGGTGCCCCAGGATCGTCAATATTGGCAGCAACAAGACAGACATGATTCACCAGCAGCGAAAGAAGGAAAAGAGCCTTGTATAGTCCTTTATTGTACGCTACACAATCACTTACCCTATGCTACCCTATACGCTACCCTACCCTACCCTATGCTATCCTGCTGTTCCTCCAACTTTGCCGCCTCGATAGTCAAGTCGACTGCCGATGCCACGTCCTGCTTCCATTTGTTTTCGAGGTAGTTCTGCACCGGCCGAGACTCGTCAGTTTGTCGTTTCTTGCGGGCCGACTCGGCGTCGTCAACCATGGCCCGCTTGGCCCGGAGAGTATCCTCCATGCCGTGAGAAATCTCGTCCAACCCAGCCAAGTGCTGCGCCTGTAGCTGCAGCAAGTCGCCCCGGTTTCTCGCAAGCAAGTCCAAGTTGCGCGATTGTAGTTGCGAGTACCCCAACGTGGTGTATAAATTGTCGTAGTTGACCTCCTCGGTGCCCTCCAAGGGCGAGGTGATGAATTCAGTGTACTTGTTCAAATCGACGCCGCGCATAGAGCTCGAGCTCCCCACTCTCCCTTCGTCCTCGTCGTCATCCGACTCTTCGTAGCGCTGCTGCTGCAACGCCAAGTTCAACGCGTTCTGGGCGTTTACGGCGGGAAGTGGCAATAGCTGGTCAACTAGTGGGTGCGGTGGCCGTTCCTCCTGCCGCTGCTGCTGCTGCTGCTGCTGCTGTTGTTGTTGTTGTTGTTGTTGTAGTTGTAGTTGTTGTAGTAGTTGTTGTTGATGCTGCTCTTGTTGTAGTTGTTGTAGTTGCTGCTGCTGTTGTAGCTGAAGCTGAAACTGTTGCTCGGTCCCCCCCTGTGGATTGTTGTTGCCGTGGTTGGACAAGTTGGTGATGTTGTTGTTGAACTGGCTGGCCAACTCCAAGCGTATCAACTGCTCGACATGTGCCCTTTCCTCGGGAGAGATGTTCTCGTCGATGTAGGGCAAATGCTCTAATGGCTCGTAGTTTATGGTAACCATGATATGCTGGTGGTGGCCTCTAAGTGGTTGAGTGTGTTGATGGTGGTGGGTGGGTGGTGGATGGTGTAGAAGTGGAGAAGTGGAGTTGCTCCTTGTGTTCAATTGGCCCAAAAAAATGTAACTAGCAGTTACTGTAGAGTAAAGTAAGTAAAGTAAGTAAGAGGAAGAGAGCAAAATTTTTTTTTTTGTTGGTAGTGGCGCCGTGGAGCCGTGAAGCCGTGGAGTCGGGGTGCCGTGGAGCCGTGTGGAGGGCTTGGGATTGACAATTGACAATTCCGATCCGTAGCAAGCGTCATGGAACGAGCGGCAAGAGATGGGGGAGGTAGACTGGGGCTCATTATAGTGGACAGGTCAAGCCGGTACCGGTCTCCCTCTCGACCGCTTATCATGAGGCGAAGTTCGTAACTTGAAACAACCCACTGTTTAGTACAGGGACAAACCTTAAACCCTAAAGATACATGCAGCAGCATCGCCTTCATGTCAACCGAGACAGTCCCCCCCGGAGTAGTTTTGGCAAAGAGAGGAAAGGGGAAGAGTGGAGGCGAGCAGGGGAAGAGGCAGCGGTCTAGGGGGGACAGATAAGAAAGGTTGGCTTATCTCCTTACGCCTTATAAGGTTGTGTGGCCAAGAAAACTGAAACGCCACACGAGGTTGGGAAGGCCCACTAGGGCGCAACTCTTTTGGTTTTCTCGGGCCGCCAGGGCCAGGGCCAGGTCCAGGTCCAGGGCGCGGCCCCAACAAAAAAAAGAGTGATTTCCTCCTCTACAGTCTCACTACAGTGTTACAGTTAATGAATCTTCATCACCTATATTACACAGTACAAACGGACAAACTAGATTACTTGTCCAAGACATCAGCGTCGTATCTTTGCTTGAACCAGGCAATGGTGTCTTCCTTGTTGGTCTTGTGGGCGTTACCAACGGTGGATCTGCATCTCTTTCTTCTGGTGACTCTGACACCGGCTCTGCCCAAGACAACGTAAAAGTCCATACCGTAGATACCGATACCTGGGTCGTACTTGATACCCAAGTCAATGTGTTCGTCAATACCGAAACCAAAGTTACCGGTGGCGGAAAAGTTTCTGTTTCTCAATTGGTACTCCCTAACCTTCAAACCTCTCTCCAAGATTTCCTCAGCCTTTGGCCCTCTAATGGTAACGTGGACGGCAATCTTTTCGTTTCTTCTGATACCGAAAGTTCTGACAGTGTATCTAGCCTTGGATTGGACTGGGGTTTGACCAGACAATTGTTCCAAAACCTTGGAGGCTCTGGTCAATCTGTCACCGGATTCACCGACACAAATGTTCAAGACTAACTTCTCGATACGCAATTCACGCATAACATTTTGGTTCTTTGCAGACTAGAGGGGGGGAAAGTTAGTAAGGTTGGTTGTCATATCGGTGGAAGTGGGATACGGGGGGGGAATACTACTGTGCTGTGATGTGATATGCTGCGCTGCGAGAACCCAAATCGACGCAGCCCCTCTAATGAAGCGACACTCGCGGTACTGTCAATGCTTTGGGATGCTGCGGTGCTAACCATGTCATCGAAGGGGGGGTGTGGATCTTTGCCTATCTGTTTCAGATCACATTTTCTCCACGCTGCTTCAATATTCGACGTTGGGTTTCTCCCACATCACAGGCTGCGCACGTATCCCGTCTTGTCCACATCTTCCCATTTTCGTTTGGCTACTGCCACATACCATCTTTGGCTGTTGTTTGTAGAGTAAACTATTCAAACTTTTCAAGACTGTATATTTTTTTTTCTTTCCACATAGTCCACCACATCGAGAGCGCACAGTTTTTTCGTTCACTGCACTGCATGCAAAAAGTACGTCACGTGCATCGAGCAGTTGGGGTTAGGGCTTTTATCTCTCTACACACCACATACACCTTGCCACTTGCCACACGCTGGATACATCTCTGCCTATATACTGCAGTCATCCCTAACCGTCGACATTCACAAACGATTGCTCCTTGTCTTTGACTTCCCAGAAAAGCTCGCCCACGTTGTGGTTGCCATGGTACGTCCACCCTTGCTCGGCAACGTGGTACAAGTTGACGGACCCACCCGAGAATGCGTCCCTGTGAGCAGCAGCTAGAATACTTCTCTTGCCAAGGTACAACGCCTCTTCAACAGTCAAGTCCCACTTGTACTCCGAGTCCAACACACCATAAGCAAACGTCTGGCCCGACCCCACACAAAACAAGTCGCCCTTCAATCTGGTGCCGTCGGAATCAACGTAATATATAGTGGGGCCCTCCTTCTTGGTGTGGCCACAAATCATCGTGCCCATCGACAAGCCCATGCCCTTGTACGAGTACACCAAGTTGCTCAAAATCTTGGAGGCAGCAGCCACAGAGATGCGCTCCTTCTCTCTCAACTCGTGCAACCGACACTGCGTCCCCAACCACGTCTCCCAGTACTGACAGTCGGCGGCACCGCCAGCCATGGTGCCCAACAATACCGGGTTGATTCTAATCACCTTGTTGACGGTCTGCGAGGCGATCCAATTGCCCGCAGTGGCCCGCGAGTCAACGGCAACGATAATCCCGCCCTGGAAACGAAACGCCAAGGTTGTGGTGCCGTGAGCAATCTTGATCTTGCAATCGGGGTTGGATGCGTCGTCCGTGTGGGCTCTAAGGAAATCCGTGGGCTGTGAAATGGGGGGCACGGCAATGGAGGGTGCGAGTTCCAACTGCTGGTTGGCCGCGCTCGATTGGTGTATCGAGTTTATCTCGCTCAAAACGTCGTTGTTGTTGGCGTGTGTAAACCGCTGTGAGATGCTGTTCATATTGGTGGTGGGGGTTGCAATTGATTGGGATTTAATAGCAGGGGCTATGTTTTGTTGATGGAGATTCGCCACTTGGTTTCTACAACAAAATGTCGCACGCGACAAAATAACAAAAGTCCACGACATTTTAGACACTATATATATATATATATATCAGATACACCTACTCAGTCTTTGTCCTCTTGTTTTCGTCGCTGGTTGTACTCTCAGCGCCACGCTTGTTCCCATACCCTGGTTTGTTGGAGAGGAATGTCGGTGGCCGAGACAACCCACTGGGCTTTCCCAACCCCTGTGGGCGGCCGAAAGACGATGGTCTTCCCAAGTCAGGCTTGAAACTGGGTCGCGAAAGCCCAAATGCCGTTGGCTTGCTCAACGAAGGAGATGCGGCACGAGGAATACCATCGGCAGCAGGCGAAGGAGATGGTTTGTTTGCCGGTGATGGACTAATTGCTGGTGATGGACTAATTGCTGGTAGTGGCTTGTTTGCTTCAATTGGTGTAGACGTCGCAGGAGTAGCCGAGGCAGGAGCAGGAGTAGCCGAGGCAGCAGCCACGCTTTCCGCCTTTGCGGCAATGGACTCGGCCACAACTGTCACCGGGGAGCCTATTGCCGGCGACAGGGTTTCCACCTTCACCCTGGCTGCGCCGGGCCTAGGAGTTCCTGGCACACTGGGCGTCTTGGAATAAGTGCCCTCGTGTTCCTTGATCGATTTGGTCAATGCAATGTCCAAAATCTTGCTCACCTGCTGCGGCGCCTTCTCCACCAACAACGCCAATGCATTGTCGCCGCAACCAGTCTTGGCGCCAATAGAGTTGACCTGGGCAATTGTCGTGGCAAGCGCTTTGGTGATGAGCTGGGTGGTTACCTGCTTATCGTACGACAATTTCCGGGCCCGGTACAATGAAAACAACTCCTTACGCAAGTACTCCAATGACTTTTGCGTTTGCGGGTCGCTCATGGACGGCTGGGCCGCGGCGGGGCTGCTGCTCGAAAACGATGCATCCCGGTTGGCACTACCATGCAGCTGGCCATGGGGAGCATACGGGCTCCTGCCAGCGACAATACTTGGCGGCAATGCCAGTAGCTGTGCCTCGCGCTGTCTCTGCCGCACTTCTTCCTGCCGAACCGCCTCGGCCCTGGCCCGCGCCTCAACAATCTCTCGCTGCTTTTGCCGCACCTTCTCCCGCTCGTTGATGTAGAGGTCGTCCATGGTGTACAACCACTCGGTGCCCCGTTTCATCAACCTCTTGTAAATCTTGTTAAACTTGATGCAGTGGGCAATCGAAGTCTGCCACCCGTCGGGGCAGTAGTGGTAAAAGGGGTATATCTGCTTGATGGCCTCGCACACCTCATTCACACTCAACCCGTTCCTGGCGGCGTCTGTCTTCAACACGCTCGTGACCATGCTCATGTAGCTGATATTGGGCTTTGACCGAAACTGTTCCGGAATCTCCTCAATGGCGTAGATCCTCTTGGGCGGTTTCTTGGGCAACTCCTTTCTGATTTTGGGTTTGGGGTATTTGGACGGCTCCTCTATAGTCTTGGGGTACTCAAAGGTTGCCAAATACGACGAGTCGCTCACGGTGATTGCCCGAAGCGGAGGACGCGAGCGTATAGCCCCCGGCTCGGATGTAACCAAAAGGACAAGGGCTTCCAATTTGGGCGGCGGCACACGTGGCCGTGGCGTATAGGGACCCTTGCCGCCCATTCCATTCAAAAGCTGGTACCTCGATGCGGGTGGCTGGATAGCTGCCGGCTTGCCCATCAACGGCGTCGACCGGGGCGCCGACGCCGTTGACCCTAGAGGTGTGGGTCTGACCAAGCTTCTCTTTTGCAACTGCAGCAACTGTTTTCTTTTCTTTTCGTCCTCGAGTATTCTCTTGTTTTCCTGCTTCTCTAGCAACACCAGGTGGTTCCCGCCGCTGCCCAAGTTGGCAATCTCTTGGTCCAACATGGATATTTTGCGGTTGATTTCGTTTAGTTCCCGGTTGTATTCGTCCTGATCAATCTTGTTCACAAGCTCGTCAAACTCTTTGTCGTCGTCGTCGTGCTCTCCTGCTCGTGCTCGTGCTCACCCCCAATAGCCAGCTCGTCAAGCTGCGCCATTTGAATTAAATCATCATCCAACGCATCTTCGTCAAGAAGACTTTGTATTTGTGCGTCTAGCACCTCGGAATCTTCCTCGGTGATATCCTCAATCGAATTCACGCCCAATTCCTTCAACAACTCGCCAATGTCGTCCGACCCGGCAAGCGATTTTCGTCTGGCGTTTGACAATCGCCTTATTTTTAGCAACGAGTTTCTTCTATGCACCGACCCCTTTCTGGGTATTTGTTCGCTCTTTTTGCGCGCGGCGGCGGGCGACGATGCTCCCTTGGGCGACGCCGTGTTTGACTTTTGGAGGTTGGCCTTCAAGTTGAGAGCATCGGCGGGGTTAAACTGCTTGCTCGACTCGTGCAGTTCATTTTCATCGGGCTCCACTTCAGGTAGCACAAACTGAAACGGTATATCGCCAATCTGGATCTTTATCGAGTCCGACAACGGTATCGTGTGACCCTTTTCCACAAACACATCGTCGACAAACGCCCCGTTGCGTCCGAGCACCGAGATCTCAAACCGCTGGGTGCCAAAGTTGTAGAATATCTTGGCGTGCCGGCGCGAGATGGCCTTTTTGGATCCGAGGTGGACGTCCACGGCGTGGTTATTGGACGCTATCTCGTCGGTGGACTTGCGCCCAAGAACCACTTGGAGCGTTTGCACGAAAAAGGTGAAATTTTCAAAGTCTAGCCTGGCGTACGCCGAGATGCGCGAGTTGTCCTCTTCTTTTTCAAACACCGATTTGGGCTTTGGTTCTTGTGATGGATGGCTCAACGGCGATGACGCTGGGTTGGTGGGCTTGTCCTCGCGGGGGCTCTGCTTGGCCTCGTCTGCGTTGGTGGTGGTGTTGTTGATGGTGGTGTTGCCGTTGGTGCTGTTCCCGTCAGTGTTGCCGTTGGTGCTGTTCCCGTCAGTGTTGCTGACACCAGTTGCTGGTTTTGGGTCAGTCTCGATGGATTTATCGAGCAAGGCGTCCAACTCCTTGTCAAACTTCAAGTCATCCATCGTGGTGTCGTGGTTTGGTTCCTCTTTTACGTTTGTCGCGCTTGCGTTTGGTGATTGCATCGGGTTTATTGCTGATGTTTCTTCTGCCTCTATCTTGACAAGATCACCAACTATACTACTCATGTTGGGGTGGATTACTTTTCGCTTTAGTGTCGGTGTGTGTATGTATCCATTCAATAGTTGTTTTTAAAACTTTTTTTGTTATAGTGTCTGCAGAAAGCTGATGTTGGGCCTAGAGCGTGGTTGTGGGTGTTGTGGTTGTGGTTGTGGTTGTTGTTGTTGTTGTTGTTGTTTACTGGTGATGAGATAAACAACTTTTTTTCCCTTTGCTTTCTTAGTGAGAGAGAGAAAGTTTTTGTACAAAACTCTTCCCGCCCCACCAAAAGCTGCAAAAACAATCACCACAAACACACCCAAGTTTTGCAAAAAAAGGGTGCACCACAAACACTGAGACAGTGCCAACTGGTTGTCGAGTAGCACCACAAACCAAAGACAGAATGTTCCCACTCCTTATGTGCTTCTTCTTTCTTGTAGCACACGCTAGAGTCAATGACGCCAACGAAAAGCTCAGCGACACAATCCTCGGACGCCTTTTGGGCAACACCACCAACACCAGCCATGCCTCTGTGTACGACGACACGTTGGCCAAGATTTACGGAGTCAGCCTTGGCGGGTGGCTAATCACAGAACCATGGATCACACCCAGCTTCTACGAGCATGTCCAAGCCAATGACATGCACATCATTGACGAGTATACCCTTTGCTCGAGCTTGGGCAAGACCGCCTGCAAAGCTTATTTGGAACAACACTGGCAGCAGTTCTACAATGAAAGCGACTTTCGCGCCATTGCCTCCCTCGGGTTGAACTTGGTGCGCATCCCCGTTGGGTACTGGGCGTTTGGCCTCTTGCCAGGAGACCCGTACGTGCAGGGGCAAGAACAGTACCTCGACCGCGCCATTGGATGGGCGGCAAGTTACGGATTAAAGGTGCAAGTCGGGTTGCATGGCATGCCCGGGTCGCAAAACGGCTTTGACAACTCGGGCAGAACAATGGAGTATCCCATGTGGCTCGAAGATGATGACAACATGCGCTTGACGTACGAGATTGTTGATGCCATTTTGGACAAGTACGGGAACCACACCGCCGTGCACAGCATCCAGTTGGTCAATGAGCCGTTGGGGATTGCGTTGAACAAGACGAAACTAATAAACTTTTACCAGCACTGCCTCCACCGATACTACGACAAGAACCCCCGTGCCAAGTTGGTGTTTCACGACGCGTTCTTGAACATCGAAGCGTGGAAGGACTTTCGCGGCGAGTACATCTTGGACCACCACTTGTACGAAATATTCTCCGACTGGCAGGTGGGGTTGTCCATCGAGGAGCATTTGCAAAACATTGAAGAGCAGGGCAAGCAGATATCGCGGTCCGGGCACCGAAGTATAGTGGGCGAATTCTCAGGAGCATTGACCGATTGTACCAAACACATCAATGGGGTGGGCCGAGGCGCGAGGTGGGACGGCACCTTTGCCCCATTCTCTCGTCGCCAAGGCTCGTGTATGGGCCACGATGACCCCAATAGGATCTGGTTTAGGCAAGACACTATGCGCTTTTTGCAGCACCAGTTCTACACCTATGAGGACAAGGGCGACGGGTGGATCTTTTGGTGCTACAAGACGGAAAGCTCGCTTGTGTGGGATATGCGCCGGTTGCACGAGACGGGGATGTTGCCCCAGCCATTGATGCGGCTACAAATCAAGACTGAGGGAACCGGGGACGATGCCAAAACGGAGAGTGCTATACTGTCAAGCAGGACAAGTGAAAGTGGTACCGCCACTGGCCTCACCGATAAAGGGTTGAGTTCCATGAACGAATCGTTGGCAGAGGTGTTGAAAATGAACGTTTTTGTGCTCTTTTGCCTCGTGTTGGGAATGTTTTTCTCTATACCGCCAGTTGGTCTTATGGTTGGGTAAGATGAAGCTGGTTAGATGATATATGGACACTGGTTAGATGATATATACATGAACATATATACATGGACACTGGGTATGTATTGTGTTGCAAAGCAGGGTAACCCCAAATGGGAGAGAGAAAAAAAAGTTTATAGTACGCAGAGGGGAAGGGGAGAGGAATAGAACCACATCTCATCGAGTTATAGAATATGGCAGGCGTTAGGAAAAAGACATCGTTGCGTGAAAAGACAAGCACCAGAAAGCAGCAGCTTGTATCCAAGATCACCGAGTTTAGGCAAGGCGCCGATGCACCCGACAGCAGCAAAGACCACCACCACGAGAATCCATTTTTGAAGCTAGCAAAGACCACCAAGAGGGAGAAGCAGCAGGCCAAGAGCAATGCGTTTAGCGAGAAGCTACTCCACAAAGTCACATTCAACACGTCGTCCAACATTAGCAAGTCGTCGGTGCGTCGAAGAAAGAGAAGGGAAAAGGAGCAGTTGAAGCCCAAGATGAATGAGCTTTTGGTGAGCTTGCAGGAGGATTCAAACATAAATATCGTGGACCCGCCCAAGGGAAGGGATAAGGCGGGGTACGTCAAATCAAGCAAGGGCCAGCTAAATCAGCCCAACCCGGCCAAGGCAAGCGGGTACCAGCACATAATGAAGCAAGAACACAAGAATTTCAACAATGTGTTGAAGAACCCGCAGTTTCGGGCGTCTCCGTTTGACGCCTTGAAGAATGCCATCCAGCAGAATATGAAGTCATGAGGGGGGAGAGAGAGAGGGGAGGTAGAGGGGAGGAGGTAGAGGGGAGGAAAGGGGAACAAACCAGCATTGTTTTGGGAGTGTACAGCTGTGAGCCACATGCAATGGGCAGGCAGCTTCATGCACACTGTCTCCCACCTCTGAAAGCAGTTTGACGATGGCGGCGTTGGGTAGTGTTTATATCAATTCATTTTTTCGCATCCATTCTTTGTCGTCTAGGTGCCCATGACAACATGTTCTCCTCTCTTTTGTCAGCATGGTATCTATGTAACAAGACAGGACTGGTTCCCTTTTCTGTTCCACTTTGCTATAGTGCGTCGCCAAAACCGGAGAATCTCGAAATCAATGATTATTAGTTTTGTTGTTGTTTGTTGTTTGTTGTTTGTTGTTTGTTGTTTGTTTGTTTCGTGTTTGTTTACCACAAGGGAAAAAAAAACAAAAAAAAGAAGGAAACCAAAACAAAGAGACACACCAGCAAAAGTCGTTTGCCAACTTGTACCGTCATCGCAAGTGCCATTAACCCCACTGCTTGGTCTATCTACCAGTCTTTCTCCAGTGACTACTCAATTGATCACAACAGGACAGCAGAGAGGACAGGTCCTTTCCCAAATCGTCACACAGCCCAACAACAACAACAACAACAACAACAAACAACCAACAACAAACAAGAGCTACACAATATGGAAGAGCCCACCACAGGTGAAACCACCCGTCGAGAAGACACACACATGTCAATCGACGTAAACTTGGCCAAGTCGATATCCGACTTTTACTTGTACCAGCAACAGTTGAAAATACACCCCGATTTCCACTACAACAAACACAACGAGTCCATGTTTGACGATGAGAAGTTGTTCCCCTGCTTGCCCACCACAGACAATGAGAACTTGGTAAAGTACGACATCAACAACCCCACCTTGGTCAACCAGGCAACCATCAAAGCACTCATTGTCCAGCTCACGTCGCCCGAGATTATCGACTACAACTTGATTTGCGACTTTTTCTTGACATACCGCATGTTCTCAAACAGTGGTGAGGTTATGAACCTATTGCTCACGAGATTGATATGGTCGTTGCAGTACATCAACTCCAACAGCGAGTCCAACACCAAGATTGGCAAGCTCGTGTTGTTGCGGACGTTTGTTGTCTTGCGGCACTGGATCATAAACTATTTCATCGACGACTTCAACTCCAACCACGCATTGTGCGATTTGCTTTCAACCACCTTGAACAGCATCACCAACGAATCAAACTTGGTGCGGGGCCAAGACAGCGACGGGGTCAACTTTGACCACGCCGTTTTCACCACCAAGATTTTGGGCGAGTTGAAAACGCACTGGTTGAACTTGATCAACCAGTTTTGGCTCCTTGAACTAGATATCGACGCCATCATCAGCGGCAAAAAGGCCCACGCGTACCAGCTCCCGCTCACGACCGAGTTGAACCAAGGTAACAAAATGTCTAAATCCAACACGGAGATGTCGATACACACCAACCCATCGTACCGCCGATCGGCCATGTTGTCGTTGTATGACCAAAAGATCCAGCACAAAATGTTGATATTTGACGACACCAGCAGCACCGGCGAGGAAACCCCCCAGTTTTCCATCAACAACTTGCTATTACACCACCAGTCGTCGAGGCTTTCCATCAACAACAAGATCCACGAATTGCAGCAGCAAAAGAAGCTCGCCAAGTCGCCCACATTTAATACATTTTCCACATCCCGAGCCAAGTCGCCGGTGGCCCCTTCCAGCGGCAACAATGTCACATCGCCAAAGACGCCGACGCGTAATAGGATTAATAACAGCAACAGCAACAGCAACAGCCATGACAAGAACAACAAGAACAACACTAACAGCAGGCGGGTGTTGGCACAAACGACAAAGCACAACCACATGAACATCAAGGATTCCGCATTGGAGTTGAAAAAGACAAAGCCCACCGTGGATGATCAAGCAAACGATGACCAACTTGAAGAAACTCCCACAAAGTCTCGAAAGTATAGCCAAGTCGGCTTCTCAACCAGCGGGAATGTCAAGCTTCCTTCTTCCAAAGTCTCAGCCATTATACCACCCACCCCGGTGAAAAAGATGGACTACAAAATCATTGAGGACCAAGCGGCGTCACTGGGAACAAGCTCCGAGCAGCTACCCTCGAATGCATCGATAGGCCACGACGACGACTTTGGACGGAAAAAGACAATCAGGCGGTTGATGGATGGGTGGAAGAAATCACTCAATGCCAATTCGCGGGCGTCGGCCGAGTTTCCATCGAGCACTGCGGCCATCACGACCAAGCCACACCAGCCGAGCGAGGAACATCTCAATAGGTTGATCACCGGGGCCATAAATGTTATGGACAACTGTGACATTGGCGACAGAATCGACGTTTTAAGTGCGAGGATCATTGATGAGTTGGAGTTTTTGGTCAGGTATTATATGAGCAACGAGTCCTCCTCGGTGATACACGAGATTGATGGACAGTTTTTTGACCACGACGGCCTTGATTTTGCTGAGGTGTCGAATGCACCAAATGATGACAATTTGCAGATTGTCGACATGTCAAGGGGCGGTGGAGTGGTTAGTGACCCCGTGGTCGGGAGCGGTGGAGTTGTCGAGGAGGACGAGAAGAGCAATATGGACATTAACGACTTGTCAGAACTAAACATGGGCAAGATCGATAGTTTGATCAACGAGGTGCTGGTGGTGAAGGTACAGCGGAACGTTTCTGTGGACTATATCCTCGGCGAAGTATCGGGCGAGTCATTCCAGAATCCCACAAAGCTCGATTGGAACAACGAGAGCTTGGACTTGTCGGGCGAAAAGGAAGCTGTGCGTGACGAGGATGCCGTGGACGAAGACGAGTTCCATTTTGAGGATGACTATTCCAGAAGTCGAAGCCAGAGCCAGAGCCGGAGCCGGAGTCGGAGCCGAAGCCAAAGCCAGAGTCGGAGCCGGAGCCATATGTATGAAGGGTCGTCCCAAGCAGATCTCCAAAAGTCATTTGGGATATCCACAATCTCCACCCCTTCCAACATCACACAATACGATGCGGAAGTAGCCGAGTTGGGTATAGCATTGAGCCCCGCACTGGCCAAGCCGAAGCGGATCAGTTTCTGTGACACCACCGCCAACACCAGCATGACGCATAACCGGCGCGTGTCGGCATTGTCGAGAGCTTCTCAAGGCTCAGGAGGTGGGGCGCTCAAACGAGAATCTGCCAAGTCGTATCTAAGCTACGATTCGGCGTTTTCGGTAGCTGAATCGCACTCGTTCAGGCATGCGGATGCAAACATGGAAGGCGAGTTTGGGCTCAGGAAAAAGACTGGCTTCAACAATTTACGCATAGGGAGCAACAACCACCAAAGTGTTTCCAATGGGTTGGACAACCCGGTCAAGCTTACTCCATCGCGACACCCCTCGTCCAAGAACTCGCGCAAGAGCATCAGATTTAGTAGTTTGTGTGCATTGTCGGAAATGCCATTCAACGATATCAAGAGCGACACTGTTGCCGATGCTGCCGTCAGCCGGTTATCCAAACTGTCGGGGGATGTGGACGGGGACGGGGATATGGGCGACAGTTCAATCTTTTCGGTTGCCATCAAGAGCGCCGGGAACAGCAAGAGAAGCACGGCTTTTTTGCAAAACTCGTCGCAGTTGGCTTCCGCCACCGCCACCACCACGAACAACACCTCCACCACCATTGGATCTTCGTCAACCGAGCATGGGTCAGTGGCCATACCGGGGATAAGCAACTTTGCCCTCAAGGAGTTGGCAGCCATCCCTGACGAGTCGTTCCATTCGACTGATGATCCGGTGGAGTTTGCCTTGCACAAGTTGGAAGGCACGTCGTCGAAGCTGACATTGAAGAAAACCCTGGACGGGAACGGGAACTGGGGCAGCAGCACCAAGGGCGGCTTGGCTCCGATTGACGATACCCAAGATATCTTGAATGAAATTAATGATGCTCACACCGAGGATGCGATAAATATGACCACGTTTGATATATCGGAGGAGGAGGAGCCATTGACGCCGATACCGGGAAAGAACACGTCAAGTGAGGGAAATGACAACACGTCAAGTGAACAGCCAGGTGAGCACAACGACAATGAACAGCCAGGTGAGCACGACACCACCGTCATCTCGAGCAGCACTTCTGTTGACCAGGGTGCTGCGATAACGGCGTCCACGCCCAAGTTTGCCTTTGAGTTTGAGGCACCGGCAAAGAATTTCGCCGCAACCACGCCCGAGTACCAGTCGCCCAAAATCATATTGGACAACTACTCGCCGTCGACCGAGGTGTTGTCGGTGGAAAACGTTTTGGCCAACCACTCGCACATTTCATTTATCTTGTCGTTCAACTCCAAGTCGTTGGCCGAGCACTTCACCACGATTGAAAAGGATATGTTGCAGGAGATTGACTGGAAGGATTTGATTGAATTAAAGTGGAGCCGCGAATTGACTCCCGTCAATAGCTGGCTCGAGATTATCGTCAATGACGACTACTACATCAAGAACAAGGGGGTGAACCTCGTGATTGCGCGGTTCAACCTAATGGTGAACTGGATCCAATCAGAGATTCTCCTCACCCAAAACCAGACGGAGCGGATCAATATTGTGTCTCGTTTTATTCACGTGGCGCAAAACTGCTTGGAGTTGCAAAACTTTGCCACCTTGATGCAAATCATCCTTGCCTTGACGTCGCACCGGGTCACCAAGTTGAAGGAGACGTGGAACAGCTTGTGCCCCGGTGACATTCTCATGTTGAAGAACCTCGAGGAGATGGCCACGCCCATGAAGAACTTTTTGAATATCCGCATGGCCATCAACCAGATGGTGCCGAGCAAGGGGTGTATCCCGTTTGTGGGGTTGTACTTGTCGGACTTGACATTCAATGCCGAGAAGCACAGCGTGATTGAGCGCGGTGGTGGTGCCAGTGGTGGTGGTGGTGGTGGTGGGGCCGGGGCCGGGGCCGGGGCCGAGACTGATAATCTTGTCAACTTTTCCAAGTTTAGAACCTCGGTGCACATTGTCAAGTCGCTCTCGCAGTGCATCGAGTGGTCGAGCCATTACAAAATGGCGGTGCAGCCCGAGTTGCTTTCCAAGTGTTTATATATAAAGTCCTTGGATGAAGAGGAGATGAACTATTGTTTGCAGAATGTATAGAGTAATGAGATATTAATTGTTTGCAATGTATAGAGTAATGAGATGATTAATTGTTTGCATGTATAGAGATGAATAAATTTTTATAAAATAAATGTATAATTATTAGCATATCAACCTCACCACTACATCTATATCTTGGTCTTGCAACAAGCCTTTTCCTCTTCTCCAGGAACTAAATCTATATCTTGGTCTTGCAGCAAGCCTTTTCCTCTTCTCCGGGAACGAGGGTCGACTTGTTGAATGCATTGGTTGACTGGGGCAAGTCCAACGCGGGGTTCTTGGTGAAAAAGTTGAATGGAGCCAATTGGATATTGTGCACTTCAACGGGCATGACGGGGAAATCCTCCACCCGGGGGATATGGGTGAATCCCAACGTGGCCCACACGACAATATCGTCATTTCTCACCGGTTCGCCATTGACCCACTCGCCCAACCCAGTATCGGTTTTGGACTGGTTGGTGAATTCTCCGGCGGCAAACAACTGGTGGTCGCGGTACTTGGTGACCCACACTTGCTCGGTGGCAAACTTGGCCCGCTTGGAGTTGAAAGAGTCCTTGTCCGCCAACAACATCTGGCGCGCGGGCATGTTGATCTTGTACCCCACGGGGGTCTTTGAAACGGGATTGGTCTTGTTCTCATTGATGATTTTGTACGACCGGTTCAAAAATGGTGCCTGGTCAATGTGGCCCGAGTTTTCGACATAGTGTCTGTCAGTGACAAAGCCAATGCCGTAGGGGTTCTCAATGGGGTCGCGGGGCATCTTGACAGCGTCGTCGTACACCACGGTGTTTTTGTGACCATCAATGGCGGGGTCAATTCTAAACGACAAAATGTGCTGGTGGTATGCCGCCATCACGTTGGGGCCAACAATGGTCCCCCACGGAACCTTGACGTTTTCGTCAATGGGCATGGTGGATAAGATCCCCGTGGCTCTGGTTTCAATGTCGATGGACCCCTCGGGGGAAAACTTCAAATTGATAACGTACTCGTAGTTGGCCACGGTGGCAATGGTTTGCACGATAAAGATTCTCTTTCTGGCCACGGTGGCATTGTTGGTTCTGTAATTGACGTGCTTGTACAACAACCCGTCGTCTTGTTCGTGCATGCACACCGTGTTGGGGACGACAAATGGCTCACCCGTGGCGTGGATGCCGAGGCCATCCATATACTTGATAACTCCAAGACAGTCGCACCCAAGGGCCAACCGGTTTCCATTAACGCCAAACCCACAGTCGCCCAAGTCAAAAGCCTGTTTCCGGTGGTATGGTGCCCGGGGGTCACCGTAGGGCACAGTCATTTCCGACAATGAGATCCGGTAAAACACCTGTCTGCCCTTGAACCAAACGTCATACACGGCAAACCCCTCACGGGCCGTGGTGGCGATGCGAAACTCCCATCCTTGCCAAGTAACCTTGTTGCCCACAACGTGGAATGAGGGCCCCTCGGGCTGCAGAATCAACAAGGGCTTAACGTCACGCGGAACAGTCTCGCCGCTCAAGTCCGGGTGGTACTCGACACATGGCACCTGCTGCCATGGCTGGGTAGGCGTGGTGGTGGAGTCAAAGCCGCCGGGCAAGTAGTCCATGCGGATAAACTTTTTGGTAAAGCACTCAAACACGGGGGAAAACTTCAATGGCAACGAGTAGTGGTTGGACTCGGTGTGGCCATTGCCGGCAAGGACATACATGAAAAACTGCACCAAGGGTCTCGTTTCATTGGGGTCATCGGTAGCGTAGATCCAGGGGTCGTTTCTCACGGTGTAACCTTGGGGCAACTTCAACTTGGCAATCTCTTGCTTGATTATGGGGTGGTTGTTGCAGTGGTCCTCCCATTCAATCATGTCGTCGGGCAAGAGGGGGCCAATAACGCCCTGGGGCTGCTTGACCTTGGTGATAACGTGTCCCACGGTGACATTGACGAGGGCCTTGTTAAAGTCCAAGGTGTTTGTCCAGTAGTAGCAGTACAAGACTCGGGGGATCTGGGGCAACGGCAAGCCTTCCTTCTCGGCAGTCAAGTACTTGATCATGTCTCTCTTGGGAGGGTCCAATCTGTCGATTTGGACAAAGTGGACGTTGGCGTCGGCCGGGTACGAGTCCTTGACTAACTTGGAAGCCAATCTGACTTCGTAGTCCTTGACGGAATCAAAGGGGTGAACAAATGGTGAAGTCATGGTTGTGGTTGTGGTGGTGGTGGGAAAAAGAAGTGAGAAATTACCAATGGGACAGGGACTATTTATAACCCAAGTTATCGAGGTGAAAAGTTTTCAGTGGGGTGATCTCACACGGGGAGATAGCGGCAGAAGTGTGGTGGGGGGGGGGGG